>SZWC01002929.1:81114-134201 GCA_023375785.1 Penium margaritaceum
ACGCACGCACGCACGCACGCACGCACGCACACACACACACACACACACACACACACACAGTCACTGCACGTGACTAAACTGAAGTGAAGCTCTCGGCACACACATGATGGACCACGTATATGTAGCTTAGGTTGCTATGACAAGCAAGCAAGTGAAACGAGAGAGACGATGCCATGGATCGGGCCAAGCTCATTCTTAGGTCGGAAAACTCGGAGGAACGAACAACGAGTGCGGAGCGAGCGAAGTGATAAGTGCCAGTTGACCGGGCCACCCACGTAAACCTCTCGACGTGGGGCTTGGATGCCACTGAGGGATCGAACCTGACCCTGGAGCGAAAGAGCTCCAGGCGGTTTCTCATAGACCTGTTTTAATTGGATGTGTGGTCCCGAGGGATCAGCAACCTGGCTCACTAAGCAACAAAGCATGCAAATGAGAGAAAATTAAACCACATCAACCACGAGCCTATGTGGTGTATGCACTCCTATGAATGTGTGTATCCCACGCTAGAAAGCAGAATTAAACAGGACCACGACACTCAAGATCTCCATAAATCTGATGTTGGTGTTGTGGCCACCACTTGACAGCTTGATGGTGTCGCCACCACTGTGTGCTCCATGATGCGTCACAGTGTTGCACCCGAAATCTTTAATCCAGGTCAATCACCTGCAGTGATGATGATGATGTGTGTGTGTGTGTGTGTGTGTGTGTGTGTGTGTGTGTGTGTGTGTGTGTGTGTGTGTGTGTGTGTAGAATCAAGAGGTCACTTGCTTTTGTTACACCCATAACCAACACTCCCCCATGATCCATGGACGAACATCCCAAACACACATAAGAATAGATACAAGTTACCAAAACGATGCTACTCACAATACTCATGTCAACCAGGGGCATCACGAGAGCGCAGTAGACCAAAAACATGCACAACCGCTTGGAACATGCCACTGCTAAGAGTTTTGGTGAGAAAGTGTGCATGCTACGTTTAAGTGTCAACCCAAACAACCTAGCAGCAATGCGCTTGCGTACAAAATGATGCTCAATCTTGATGTGCTTGGTGTGTGATGCATGCCATTGTACTTGGCGATTGCCTTTGCACTTTGGTTGTCGTAGCGTAGATTGATTCAGCGGATGGGAATAGACAACTGTTGTAATAGGCAAGACAGCTAAGCACTTTTACACGTACTTACACCAACTGCCACGTACTCTACCTCATTGGAACTCATGGCAACATATCCCTTGTTTCCCACTCTTCCAAGAGATGGCAGTGCCACCAACAAGGAAGATGTAACCGGTGCGGCTACGAGCATTAGTATCGTGTACCCAATCACTGTCTTTGTAGCCGTCAACTACCATAGAGAGCTGAGCATGATAGTACAACCCCACACGTGTAGTGGATAGTGCGTAACAGAAAACACGTGGTGCAACCTCAAAGTGTTTCTGACGAGGCTGTTGGGAGAACTAGGCCAAGAAGTTGATCGAGAAGACTACGCCTGCCTAGGTGGTCCTCGCAAGGTACATCAAGGAGTCGACTACACAGTGGTAGTCCGTGAAATTTCTAGTCTCCCCCAGTTGTGATTTGTCAAGAGACTTGAGGAGGTGCCATCGTGTTGGAGTCATCGGTGTGGATGCAGTGGTAGTGTCGGCCAACAAGGAGGCAAACCGCTCCCCTAGTGTGTGGATGTATGCAGCCTTGAGCACATGCAGGTTGCGACATCGACCATCACACTCAAGTTCCATGCAAAGAAATACTCGTGCCTGACCCAGGTACTTCATCTTGTATGTGGAATGCAACAGGTTTTTCATAGAATGGAGAGCTGCGGGGCTGGGAGGGGCAGTGAGTGGATCATTGACGTAGATAAGAATGGCTGCAAATGACTCTAAGGGGGCACTCAAGAAGAGTGTTGGATTCATAGTGCTGCGTTTATAACCGTCCTCTCAAGGGTTGACGAGATCTCAATGTTCCAACAAGGCAGCGACTGCTTGAGCCCACAAAGGGCCTTACACAGCTGCCAAACCTTGTTTGTATCATTGGTGAATCCCGGTGGCCGGGCCATGTTGATCTCCTCGTAAAGGTGGCCATGTAGGAAGGCATTGTTGACGTCCATCTGTTCCAAATCCCAGTCGTATTGTGCAACAAGGCTCAGAAGCGATCGGGCTATGGTGTACCATTCGACCAGGATGAAGGTCTTGTCAAAGTCAAATTGAGGGACCTGAGAGAAACCTTTGGCTGCAAGACGAGCCTTGTGCCTGTCAACTTTGTCATCAGGCTTTAATTTTTATCGGAGGGCCCTTCGAGCAGAGTCTGCCTTGGCGTGCAAGGAGGTCCACAAGCTCAAAGTCATCAAGCACCTTGAGAGTAGTCAACTCCTCATGCGTGGCCCTTTTTCAGAGGTCAACATCAGTTGCCTCACGAGCTTGCCGCACAGTGGTAGGCTCCGGAGGAAGAGTGGGAAGGCCAGAGGCTGCAAAGCATGCGACGATGTAACTAGCAACAGAGGACTCAGGGGCGTTATGAAAATCATGAGCCACACTGACACCAAGACCAAGTGCATCAAGACTAGTGGGTTGGACAGAAGGACCAACAGGAGAAGCCGATACGTTGGAGCGCGTGACCCATAGAGAGGACTGAGAGGTCTGGGAGGGACCGAGTCCCCCAGGGTCAATGGGTACGACGGAGGGTCTAAGGGCGGAGGATGATGCACTGGAGCGTGAGCGCTGCTAAGAGGGCTGAGAAGCCTGAGAGGGGGAGTGTTGAGGAAGAGCACAAAGTCTCCCCCAATGTGTGTAGGGCTCAGGTCCAAGTGGAGGAACCTGAGGTGGTGAGTCAGTGGTGTCAACCACAAGAGGCGTTTGCAGTGTAGACTCAGAGGATGAGCTAGGAGTGGAGTACACAGGGAACTTTGTGTGGACACCAGAGGGCGCCGACTAAGAGGGCACAGAGGGCGCACAGGTTGGCGAGGGCTTGGATACTAGTCAGGGCTCAGAGGAGGAGCCAGATGGTGAGTTGGATGGAGAGGACAGGGAGGGACTGTCTGTGAGAGGGATAGGCATGGACGGGGCAGCAGGAGGCACCATGTTAGCAGGGGAGGAAGGTGACGCCCTAAGATTGAAGGCTTGGAAAGACACACCTCCTCCAAGCCGACAAAGCAAGGAGAGAGAGGAGGGTGGCAGGACACTGGACAGTTCACGAGGAAATACATCCTCGAAGAATAGGGCGTCATAGGATTTAATGACACGGCACCGGTCAGTGCCCCAGAAATGCCAAGCCTTGGACATGGCCGAGGCACCAAGGAAGGTGCACAGGCGGGCGCGAGGGCTAAGTTTGCCGTTCTAAAAGTCATGAGGTAGCCAGACAGAAGCGACACAACCCCAGAAATTAGTAAGGCGTAGGTCAGTGTAACGACCATGCCATCGTTGAGGAAGGGTGACGTGACAAGGAAGAGGGTCATGAGGGACACGGTTCGAGACCCAGGTCGTGTAGGACGTTTCCTCAAAGGAGAAGAGAGGAGGAAGGGAAGAGGCATTGAGAAGAGTATGGACACCAAGAGGAAGCGTACAGTTCCAGCATCTAGAGACGCCGTTATGCTAGGGTGTGTAAGGAGCCAATGGCTCCATGCACATCCCTCAAGTGGGTCCCATGAACTCCCCGCCACGGTCACACCAAAAGACTTTCAAGCAACGACCATAGGCCAGTTCAACCTGGGATGGCCAGGACTCAGGGGTTCAGTAGAAATCACTCTTTTGACGGAGGGCAAAGACCCAACGCATGTGAGAGAAGTGATTGGTGAGATACAGGCCATAGCGACCAACCACCCAAGTGCATCATGGGGAAGTGATCCCATGACGTCAGCATGTAGGAGGTCAAGGGGGTAGGACATGCGGGACTCAAAAGTGGAGAACGGGGAGCTGTGTATTTTGCCGTGAGCGCGGTCAAGGCAGTCATCAAGGCAGGGTGCAGGGAATGTGGAGGTATCAAGCCCATGAGCCGGCTGGTCATGTAGTAAACAGTCAATGGAAATAGTGTGAATATGATAGAGGCGTCGGTACATCAGTTGTGTGTGTGTGTGTGTGTGTGTGTGTGTGTGTGTGGGGGNACATGAACGGGGGCGGTGGTAATGGGATGAGGTGCAAATGGCAGCTCACAATACAAACAATCACAATTCTTGCCAATCAGCAGAACATGGCAAGTGGTGCGGTGCAACAGAGATGCACCACCGTGACTAGAAGATAAGTCCATGCCATGGTCATCAACAAAGAGAAGACTTAGCTCAAGAGCGGGCACATACAGCACGCCAGGCAAGAAGAGCTTCCCCCTAGGGCCAACAAAGGGAACAACCCCAACACCCTGGAATGACAAAAGCTGGTCAGAACTAGTGTACACAAAGCGGACAGAGCCAACTAGACTGAGTGAGATGAACAACAAACGAAGGGAGGTCATGTGGTAGGTGGCTCCTGAATCGAGGATCCAAAATCCACTTGTCACAAGAGCACACGCTAGATCATGGATGATAACAGCAATGGCAAATCATGGAGAAAGGTGCTGGCCATATGGAACAAGGCAACGGGGCAAGCTGTGAGAATGCCAGTGCTCAATCCACGGGAAATCAGCTAAAGGACATTGCTGAACATGACTAAGTGACGGATCACTAAGACTGTCGTCAACAACACATGCAAGTGTCCCCTCAACCGAATGCACACTCTCACCTCATGATCACAGAGGTGTCTTTGGTGGACCGCATGAGAGAGGGTAGAGTCTAGCAAGCGCTCGTCGTTAGGTGGATCAGTGGTAATGATGACGCCAAAAGAGGGACGCCAAGAGGTATCGGTGGACGATGCCCACGATGGAGGTCAGTAGGCCCAGGAAGGGGGCCTGTAGTAGACTGGGTGGCCAAACACTGGAGGCCATTCCCAGGGGTAAGACGACGGTGGTGGAGCCATGGCGGTATCGTAGGGATTAGCAGATGTTGAGGAAGGGGAAGTACTGTAAGAGGATCCGGTGGAGGTGGAGGTGCAAGAAGCGCCACCACCACCACCTGAAGAGCATGTCCTATGCGCATGCGTGGAAAATGCCAGACGGGCATCGTTGGATAGTGTTGGAAACTTGGGAGCAGCATGGCCCGTGGAGCCACAGTTCCAGCACATGACAATGCTGGAGGAGGATGAAGAAGATGTGGAGCTGTCAGAACCTTGGCCTTTGCTGCCCCCCCTTGTCCACCGCCACCTATAGTACTACCTCTGCCTTTACCTTTGCCACGACCCCCACCCCCACCACCCTCCTGGGAAGCAAGAGATGTGGCTCTTGTTTTAGAGGTGGTGGACGAAGAGGCCATAGGTGGGGTGAATGAAGTGCGGAGTGCGGTGGTAGCTGCTGCAACTGTTGCGAAATGGATGGGCTTGTTCTACAGCGAGCTTCACCAATCGGTGAGGCCCTCGGAGGTGAACTCCCACAATGCATTGATGCCTGGTGGTGCATTGGCAGGGATAGGGACAGTGGCCAAGCGTTGAAGGTACGAGTTTTTCACCTTCCCAAAGATGCCACACAGCTTGGGGATGAGGCCGTTGACGATGGAGAGAATAACATGAAGATATCCAGGCACGAAGTTGCCCAGGTCATGTAGGAAGCGTAGACTGTGAGCCTATTAGTCTTTGGTAGTCAAATCAGCATGCATTGAAAGCATGTTGATTTGGCCATTAAGGACACCCTGGGCTGCATGCCCAGTCAATTTCGTGTGCAACTTCATCAGCACGTAAGCGCCAACTAGATCAACAGGTATACGTCGTGCTATTTCTGCATTATATGACCCTATCTCGTCAGTAAGATCATCAGGCCTAGCGCAAATAAGAGCACACACAACACGCGTCCACTAAAAGTCTATGGGCACAATGGGAGGATTGGCAGAGGAATTGAGCTCGTGGTAGTATTACTAGAGCGGCTCGCCCTATGCCCAAGCACTGAAGCGGACCTCCCAGGAGTAGAAGGTGAGATCGGAAGTGAAGTGAGGTCGATTAGAGTTGAATTCAGGCTTACGCTGTACTGGTGATGCAAGTGCTTTGGTAGTGGCTACGGCGGCATCGACTGTAATTGCGAGAGGATCAGAGGAGGTAGAGCCAGCATTGGTGGATGCGGAAGCGGGTGATGTTGAAAAGGCAGTAAAAATGCGAGCAGTAGTAGAGGCAAACGGTGTACCATGCAGTGTGGGTTGAAGGTGGTTAAGTGCCAAGTGAGCAATGTGATATGCAAAGGTTTCTTGATCAGATTCTTCAGCTAACAACTTTTCCTTTGCAGTACGTACATGCTCGGGTCATTCTAGGGCCGTGTCCATTTTTGTGCTGCTCCCCTTGCTCAATACCACAAATTCATTCAACTCCCGGTATTATAGTAGTGGCTTCTTCCACAACATCTACCTGCATGCTGTTGGCCCGAGGGTGAGTGTGCACTTTGGAGGGTCCCTAGCAGTGGCTGGTTCACACCACCAACTCTTTTTGGAGAGACTGAAACTGTGGAGGCAACTAGTTCCAAGGATGGCAGAAAACTGGTCAGAGATTGAGGCAATAATTTTTGCCTGAATTGACTGGGAATTTACACTTGATCAAGGGTCACAAGCAGTGGAATTTTATAGCCACTGATCTAAGCTTTCAAGAACACCAAAGCATGCCAGATTTGAAGCTTCCTAGCAGATTCTATGGCTTCTAGAGTGTCCATTGGTAGGCTGTCCTTTTTCCTACCTAGGAAGGCATCCCTTCCCTCCTCTAGAAGCTTCTGCCCCTTCCTAGATTCCTCAGCTTGCTTCTAGCAGGAGGGAAGGTGTCCAGAAAACCAAGACACCTCTAGATGCCTTGTAGGACAAGTCACCCCTTCTAGAAGGTGTGCCACCTTCCTGGACCCTCACCTGGCCTTCTAGAAACTTAAAGAGGAACTCTAGAGGTTGAGCTAGCTTCCTGGAATCTATTTTCCACCTCCCTTGAGGCAGGGCAGAATTTCATCTTTGTGGGACTTGAACCCGGGCCCCTGCCTTTAGAGGTGGACACCATTAACCACTAAGCCACTAAGGCTTTTCTTTTTGGTGTTTCTTTTTGGAGTCACTCCTGCCATGGTGAGGAGCATCACTCCAACAATCTCCCCCTTAAGCGTCACCCATGGCAGTTGTCCATGCTCAGCCTGCAACTCATGAGGCTTGGGAAAGCCCAAGCTCCATACAAGTAGCATCATGCCTGTCCTTGGGTTGCGCCTTTGTCATGGCATCAGCAAGCATGTGCTTTGAGCCGCAGTGCACAAGCACCACATCACCCTTTGCAACGAGGTCTCGTGCAAAGTGATGCCGGATCTCTATGTGCTTGGTCCTCCGGTGTAGCACAGGGTTCTTGGTCAGGCTGATGGCACTCATGTTGTTAACATTGAGTGCCGTTGGCTTCTTTTGCGGCACCCCAATCTCCTTGAGCAATCGCCGCAGCCATAGTGCCTCCTTTGCGGCTTCCGCGAGCGCAATATACTCTGCCTCACTACTGGATAGTGCCACACTGTCCTGCTTCTGGCTTGCCCAGGACACCGTTGCACAAAAACATAGCCTGATGTTGACTTGCGGTCATCAACGTCACCTGCCCAGTCAGCATCAGAGTAGCCAACCAACTCGAGGGGGTCAGTCCGGGCTCCCCCTCCAAACACAAGTCGCGAATGTGTCGTTGCTTTCCAGAAGCGGAGGATTCTCTTCACTGCTTGCCAATGTAGCGACCCCGGATCAGAAACATAGCGGCTCACTTGTCCTTCAGCAAAGGCAAGGTCAGGCCGCGTCGCCACCTTGGCATACATTATGCTGCCAACTACGGACTGGTACGGTACTCCAGCCATCTCCGCCTTCTCGTCCTCCGTGCCTCGGGTGCATGCTCGAGCTCAGCTCACATGTCGTTGTCATACGTGTGTCGATGGGGTTGCACTCCTCCATGTTGTAGCGGTGGAGCACCTCCTGCACATGTTTTTCTTGACCCATCTCCAGCGTGCGTGCTTTGCGATCCCTCTTGATGGCGATGCCCAGGTAGTACTCAAGCTCGTCCATGTCTGTCATCTTGAACCGGCCGCCAAGCTGTTGCTTCAGGCTCTTGAGCTCCCCCTCATCCGAAGACACTAGGATGAGGTCATCGAAGTAGAGGACGACAATTTGGTGGAGTCCTGGCTGATTACGCATGTACACGCTGTGATCAGCCTCGCACCGCTTGAAGCCAAGCTCACCCATGAAACTATCCATCTTGAGGTACCACATGAGCGGAGCTTGCTTCAGTCCATAGAGCACCTTCCGAAGCCGGCACACTTTCCCTTGCGGCGCATCCACCCCCTCCGGCACCTCCATGTAGACTTCCTTGTCCAGGTCGCCATTGAGGAACGCGGTTTTCACGTCCATTTGGTGGATTTCGTAGTCGCGTGCCACTGCCACCAAGAGGATAGTACGGATGGAGGCAAATTTGACAATTGGTGCAAAGGTCTCGTCGTAGTGCTCCCCTTTTCTTTGGGCATACCCTTTTGCCACCAGCCGCACCTTGTACCGCTCCACCTTCCCCTCCTTCGTGAGCTTGTTCCGGAAGATCCACTTAGAGCCGATGATTTTCTCGCCCTCCGGCCGGTCAACCAGCTCCCAACTACCGTTCTCCTCGTGGGAGGTAAGCTCAGATTTTATTGCTCCCTCCCACTCAGCCCCATCCTTCCGCAGTAGTACCTCCTTTACATATTGAGGCTCCTCTTGTGTGAAGAAGGCTTGTGCAAACCCAGTCCAAATGCCATTGTCGACATCATACCTTTTTGTCCTTCTTTGCACACAGTTGCTTGTGCGGGGCTCTTGAGGCCGTTGTTGTTGTTGTCCCCTTTCAGCGCCATCCTCTGTAAGCGCCTGCTCCCCCTCTCTTGGAGACCTTAGAGACATCTGTTGACTCCCCACCTCCACGTCCATCTTTGGTGCTTCGGATTCCTCATCCAAACTGGCCGGAATAAAGTTTGCCGCTCGCCCATCCCTCAGGTGATGCTCTTCGGTTGGTGGTGATGCGAGGATGTCACCTTCATTCACGTCCTCCGGCGTCTCCCCCTCAAGGAGTGGCATCCGCTCCCCCCTCTTGGAGAGACCTGCCTCCTTGTCTGTCCAACGGCTTTTCTCATCAAACGTGACATCGTGACTCCGCACAATCTGCTGCCTCCTTGGGTGAAAGAGCCGGTACACCTTGCTTCCGCTCTCATATCCAAGGAAAATACACCGGCGGGTACGCGGGTCCAGCTTGCTCCGTCCCTCACGTGTCTACACCATTGCATGTGCAACACAACCAAACGTGCGGAGGTGACCCACCGCCGGCTTCCTCCCGCTCGACACTTCTTGTGGCGTCTTCCACGCCTTGCTCTCCTTGTCCTTCAGCGGCTTGGTCGGCATGAGATTCATGATGTACGCTACTGTCCTTACTGCCTCCGCCCAATACCGTTGTGTAAGGCCGGCATCGCTCAACATGGATCGCACCATGTTAAGGATTATGCGATTCGCTCTCTTTGCGACACCATTATGTTGTGGGGAGTGTGGGGTTGTTTTCTGCCACTCAATCCCCTTGCTCTTCATCCACCCAAGGCACCCCGCATATTCACCGCCGTTGTCACTCCAGAACGCCTTCACCTTCACCTCTGTTTGCCGCTCCACATCTGCCACAAAATCCTGCATGCACGCAAGGACCTCACTCTTTCACTTCATTAGGTAGAGGTAGAGTTTCCGACTGTGGTCATCGATGAAGGTGAGGAAGTAGCGAGCTCCATCGATGGAGCTCTCAAGCGGTCCACACACATCTGTGTGTACCACGGCTAGTTTTGCCGATGCACGCGTCCCCTTGGCGACAAACGGCTGCCGAGTTGATTTGCCAATGATGCATGGCTCACACACGGTCTCCTTGGTTCCATCAAGGCCGCTGATTTGGAGACCCCGCACCACTTCCCTCTTAGCCATCTCCTTCACTGTCGATGGAGAAATGTGGCAGAGTCGGTGGTGCCATAGGTCCAGGTCTCCTCCATCCTTCGTTGCAAGATTGGCGGCGTTGGACCCCACCCGACTGCTGAGGATCTTCGCGCGTAGTAGGTACAAGTTGTCCTCCCTCTTGGCACGCGCAATCACCTCACCTTTGCCCTCCTTGTGGATGACAGCCTCCTTCTTTGTGAAGAGCACCTCAAGTCCCTTGTCGGTAAGTCGGCTGATGGAGAGCAGGTTTGCCCCAAAGTTGGGCATATGCAGCACATCGTAGATTGTGCTTATGACAGGTTTGCCATCCACAATTGACTCAATGCGGACGTTACCCTCACCGGCGGCCACCTCTTTTTTTCCATTGGCCACCGTCATGCGTCTCTCGGAGGCGCCGTAGGTGACAAATGCCGCCCTGTTGCATTGCGTGTGGCAGCCTGATCCGGATTCAATGACGGCAACTCCCGGATCCTTCAAGTTGGTGGAGTTGTACGCCATAAGGGCGTGCTCATCTTTCTTCCCGCCCCACTACGACCGATCTGTTTTCTTCTTGGGTCAGTTGCGCGCGAAGTGGCCCTCCTTGCGGTAGTTGAAGCATTCCACCTTCTTGTCACCCTTCTTGGTATCCTGTTTGGCACCCTTCCACTTGTCGCCTTGGCCTCCACTCTGAGGATGAACCGTGTAAGCTAAACTTGATGCCGCTACACTCTCTTGACCGCCACGTCGCATCCACTCATTGTGCATGTACTCAGCAACCTTCGAGTACTTCAGCTCGTCGGAAGGCCAGCCACCAAGGACTGTAATCATGGGACTCCAACTGTCTGGCAAGGCCATAAGGATTATCATAGCTTGTAACTGAGAGTCGACCTCCCAACCAATGGCCACGCACTCCGCTGCAAGCGACTCAATCTATTGCATGATCTCCATGATGTTGTCGCCTTCGTTGGCTCGGAGGGTGACGAGCCGTTTGAAGATGAAGAGCTGATTGGCAAGGTTGCTTGACTGGTAGATGGAGCATAGTTTTGACCATGCGTCTGCGGCCAGGGTGCATCCTTGGATGTGCCCAAGGTGTGGCGGGCATAACGCAAACACAAGGAGCGCCAACGCCTTTTTTTTGCGCTTCTTGTATGCCTCCTTTACCTCAGCCGTTGCAGTCTCTGGCGAAGCAGTCTCATCACCCTTCACAAGCTTAATCAGTCCCTTGTCGTTGAGGAAGACCTCAAACTGCCACCTCCACAAGGCAAAGCCTGTCCCATCAAACTTAAGGACAGCGCGGCTGCTCTCTTGCTCGCTGGTCGCCATGTCTTGCTGTTGGAAGCATGAAATCAAGCTGGCTTTGAACCCCTTAGAGGCGTGGACCCATAACCCTTTGTTGGCCTGAGGGTGAGTGTGCACCCTGGAGGGTCCCTAGCAGTGGTTGGTTCACACCACCAACTCTTTTTGGAGAGACTGAAACTGTGGAGGCAACTAGTTCCAAGGATGGCAGAAAACTGGTCAGAGATTGAGGCAATAGTTTTGGCCTGAATTGACTGGGAATTTACACTTGATCAAGGCTCACAAGCAGTGGCATTTTATAGCCACTGATCTAAGCTTTCCAGAACACCAAAGCATGCCAGATTTGAAGCTTCCTAGCAGATTCTATGGCTTCTAGAGTGTCTATTGGTAGGCTGTCCTTTTTCCTACCTAGGAAGGCATCCCTTCCCTCCTCTAGAAGCTTCTGCCCCTTCCTAGATTCCTCAGCTTGCTTCTAGTAGGAGGGAAGGTGTCCAGAAAACCAAGACACCTCTAGATGCCTTGTAGGACAAGTCACCCCTTCTAGAAGGTGTGCCACCTTCCTGGACCCTCACCTGGCCTTCTAGAAACTTAAAGAGGAACTCTAGAGGTTGAGCTAGCTTCCTGGAATCTATTTTTCACCTCCCTTGAGGCAGGGCAGAGTTTCATCTTTTGGGACTTGAACCCGGGCCCCTACCTTTAGATGTGGACACCATTAACTACTAAGCCACTAAGGCTTGTCTTTTTGGTGTTCCTTTTTGGAGTCACTCCTGCCATGGTGAGGAGCATCACTCCAACACATGCACCTAGGCTCACCTTGTCATCTTCTTTCCTTCGATTGCTCGGCATGACCTCACGACGTGCACTTGCACTTGCATAAATTGTTGGGGGGACCAAAGATGCCACGTTTGCATCAATAGCAGCATGGTCCATAGCATTAGGCATGCCTAGGCATTTCCTTTACCATCTATTCAGTGGGACCTCATTGGTCCCGCTCAATAAAGGCAGGCAACACAACAATAGTTGCCAAGGAGTAAGTACGAGCTGCCAGTGTGACCATTGTATAGCAACCACAGCCACAAATGAGCTCCAACAATCGCCGTCTCAACCGCTGCCTCTACGATAGCACCAGCATTGCCAAAAAAGTTAGGTCACGCTGGCATTCCTCCCATTCTATCCTCGGTGGTCTTCTTAGCCTCAGGATCTTTGTGGTCCTGTCTACTATAAGGGGATAACATGATAGGAGCAGCTAGATTCCACCACCCACTTTCTCTTTGGCGGCATGTAACCAGCAATTAATCGCTACCTCTACAGCAACAACACTGCCATATCATTCAATCCATGTTGGCATTCATTCTCGGCATCTCCCTTGTGGTCTTTTGAGCATTGGGACCTCATTGGTTCACCCACTACAGGTGGACAACACGGTAGCAACAGCTAAACAACACAACTTGCTGCCTCTATGATAGCGTGTGAGACCCTCCTCAGCGACCTCCTCTCTAGCAGATGCAGCATTGCCTACAGCATTAGACCTGCGCATGTATTGCCCTCGCCATCTCTTCGGCGACCTTCTCAGCCCTGGGATCTCATTGGCTTCACTCATTGAAGGCAGCCTGTTGATGTGATACACCCCTTGTCCATAGCTAATGTTTGGACAGGCATAGGACAGAATAGACATGCACTGCTTCCCTGGAGTAAGTCCCATAAGTCTGATCCAGATAGACAAGGCATTCAATGCTCCTTTGGAGTGAGTCTCTTTGGCCTAGACTGGATAGTATATTGAGCAAACACTTCATTGTGCCTTAGACGTTCTAGAGTGCATTTCTGGAGCAAGAGGTTATTGGGTCAAATCCTATAATTGCAAAATTTCTTTGTGAACAAAAGGAGGACAAGAAGCTGCTAAGAGATGTCTCAGAAAACTCCAAGGTCCTTCCTGATGGATGGTGCTTCTTGGCGGTCACAAAGAGCGTCATGTGTGCAGGGGGGATGATTCAATCCAGATTTTCCCCAAATTGGCTTCCTCGAAGATCATTGCACGCCTAGGCTAGAGGCTGGCTGTAGGAATACCCGTCAATTTCCTATGGTTCATTATAGTTCTCACCTTTGAGACTCGTAACAGAGTTGTCCACCAGAGGTAGACACTAGAGAAGAATTGGTTGGTCTAAACCCCAGGAGTTAGTTCCTTGCATGAAAGTGACCATGTGTTAAGGAGACAATGTAAGAAAGGGATTCCTACGAACTGCTCTGTGTGGAAATATGATTTTGAGGGTGATACATCCTCCTAGTTGAAACACTAGGAGCGGAAGACAAGTTCCATAGTGTCAGCCTTGCTTTCTAGTCTGTTGCCTTAGGCTGGTTGACAAAGGGTTATGGGCCCACACAGACTAGTTGAAAGGCACGGTTCCAAACGCTCTCTCACCCTCTCTATTTTACACCACACATAAGCTCCATCATCTCCATTTGTTCCATGTGCCCCATGAGCTCCAATGGCGGTTGCTGGCACTTGGCAAAGAAGGGCCAAGGATAAGCTCTAACCTTGGAGGTATGACCCTTGGGTCCGAACTAGATGCGCTCTTCTTGTGAAGAAACAACCCCGAGTGCACTAGAGTACATTCTATTCTATTTGCAGGTGATTAACGGCTAAGGGAATAAGAAACTGATCTGCACCTTATAAGTTGGCAGTAGACGACAACTTACATCAGCCTACATCGGCCTCAACAAAGTAGAGAAGTAGAGTAGTAGAGAATCAGGATGAGGAAACGTATAATGCTCACTCTTAAACGGGTCAATGGTGACATGACAATTTTCACAAGAAAAGGGTTTCCCTTGCGGAAATGGCAGTTTGAGATTTTCATGAAAGTGCACGGGTACTGGAAGATGTTCTCTAGCAAAGAGGTTGAACCCCCAAAGGAAGACCTTGGGTATGAAGCATGGAGTGCCAAAAATGAAATGGCACTGGCCATCCTTATGATATCAGTATATGAGTCACAACATGCCCATCTCCACGACATCACATTTGAATCCAAGGCTTATGAAAAGCTTGTACGTGTGCACAAATCAACGGTTCTTGCTAATTGCCTTTTCATCCTTGAAAAACTGACTTTGATGAGAGTGATCAAGGGAGAGTCGATTTTGGACTTCCTGCTACAGTTTGAAGGACCGTTGTAACAAGTGACCTAGATGAGCTAGGAAATCGACACCAACATGCAGGCCATAATCCTCCTCATGGCGCTACCTGAAAGGTCGGATCCTTTCATCACCGTCTTGGGTGGTTGGAAGGAGTAGGAGCTGATGTATGAGGCAGTATCTGAGTACGTGTACAATGAGGCCATGAATTGCAATAATAGTGAGGCCAACATTTTGACCTATGATGCACTATACGGTGGTCGTAGTGGCAACAAATCTCCTTCTGGTCAGAGTGGCAACTAGAATAGTGGTGGTGGAGGAAAATGCAATGGTGGCGGTGGAAAGGGTTGAAAGCGTCTTGAGAAGTTCCGCAACTATGGAAATCCTGGACACTAGACATGGGAGTGTAGGGCTCCTAAGAAGGAAGACGGAGGTATGGGTGACGAGAACAAGGGCACATGAAAGGGTAAGAAGAAAACACCATTATGATTGGTAGGAGCATGCCTACGACCAAGGGAGGGACACTACTCAAGCATGGAGCCTGTGGGTTTCACTTTGACATGAACTACCAATCTTCAAAGGAGAAGGATGGGTTCATCTCCATTGGGGACACCAAACGCCACTTCAGGTGTGCCAATGGCAACCTAGTCCATGCACACTGGAAAGAAGAAAAGTTGACAAGCATCAACGTGAACGCTTCTGTAAAGGACTTAAAGCTGGAGAACATTATCTACATGCCGTCTTCTACGGAAAACCTCTTTTTGGTGTCCAAAATCATGGACCAAGACATGACGGTTGTGTTCACGAAGGAGGAGGCTGTCGTTGTCAAGAACAAGGACATCAAGATCTCCTATGTAAAGGAAAGCCTCGTTACACAAGTCCAAAGATTCGATGTGCTCTATGTGGTGCCATCAAATTATTGTAAACCAAGCCCTTTGAGAGCACACATGAGGGGTATGCAACCATTGAGGAGTCAAAGCCTCCAAAGCCCGATATCCTACCACAAGACGTCACCATGGCGGAAAAATCCACCAAAGACACTGATGCTAAGCTGTGACATATGCGGTCTGGACATGTGGCTGACAGCATGCTGCAAGCTATGCAACAGCACAAAGTTGTTCATGGAGTGGAGGGGTGCAAGGCTAAGGACAAGGCTTAGTGTAAGAAGCTCTTGAGCTATGCCTCCAATGCAAGGCAAAGAGGAAGTCCTTTGAGCGTAATGGACAATGCACAACAACAATCTTGGACGTGATTCACTTTGATTTGTACGGACCATTCCGCACTCCCTCAAATGGTGGTATCAAGTGTTTTCTGACCTTCATTGATGACCACAGTCACAAGATGTGGATCTACTTCCTCAAGGCAAAGGGATAGGTCAACTAAAATATGCAAGAGATTGTCGCCATGGTTGATTGGCAGAATATGAAGAAGATCAAGGCGTTGCGTATAGACAATGGTGGTGAGTACGAGGCGTACAAAGGCTGGTTGTACCAACAAGGCATCAACCTTTAGACCACCACACCCTACATCCTCCATAGTAATGGCATTGTCAAGAGGATGAACCACACTTTCCTTCGCATGACACGAAGCATGCTCTTTAACTCCAAAACTCCACCTCGCTTTTGGACTAAATCTATAAGAACTGCTTCCTACCCTATGAACTTGACTCCTGTTGCTGTACTTGGCAGACAAGAAAAGAAGCAACAAGAGAAGGAGCCGAGGATGCCATGGAAGGCTTGGTCAGGGAAGAAGCAAGGTGCATCACACTTGACGATCTTTAGCTGTACTGTCTTGGCAAAGGTTCAAGCAGGCAAAGGAGGTGGTAAGCTAGATGCACGTGCTCACAAGTTTCTCATGGTCGGCTACGGCACTCCAAACAAGGCATGTATGCTATGGGACCAAGCAACAGGAAGGCTCATCAGGAGTCAAGACGTTGAGTTTGATGAGAGGACACTAGACAAGGAAGAGCTGCTGGACCCTATCCGTGTTCCTAAATCAGGAGAGAGAGTTGTGCTACTAAAATCAAGTGATCAAGCACATGAGAACTGGCAGATTGTGCCTGTGAAGCAAGGTGATGGTGTTATAGAAAGAATGGTTATGCAGGCTGATGCATTGATGGACTTTGACATTGAATCGGAGTCATTTGAGGCCCCTGAGCATAAATCTGAGGATAGTGGCTCTTCCTCGAACAACGAATCATCAACACCACAAGTATCAATCAAACAAGAGAAACAGAAGCAACTGAGCCTTGAGGCACCACCAGCTACTCTGGCGTAGTACGCGCCAAAGTATGATGCTAAGATTGCTGAATGGGCAAGACTGAGCTGGTCATGCTTGCCTCAGAGAGAGCCTGTGACCATAACAGAGGTAACAAATATGCCAGATGCGTCCATGTGGAAGGAGGAAATGGAAAACAAACTTCCATCCATTGGAGAGAATGGAACATGGGTTTTGGTGGATAGGCCTCAAATATCCACATGGTGAGATCAAAGTGAATGTTCCAGAAGAAGTTCAAGTAGGATGGTATTGTTGAAAATTACAAGGAGCGAGTTGTGGTGAAGTGGTTCTCCTAGCATGTAGGCTCATAGTACAAGGAGACCTTTGCGCCTATTGTCACCTTCACCTCCATTAGATCCATGCTGGGCAACCCTGTTTTCAAAGATCTGAAAGTCCACGAGATGGATGTCAAGACAAATTTTCTTTGTAAGCTAGACAAAGAGGTCCTGATGGATGTGCCTGAGGGAGTCAAGGCTCCAAAGGACAAAGTACATAGATCCATCAAAGCGCTCTACGGGTTGAAACAGGCCCCAAGGATGTGGTACAAGGAGATGGACGGCTCCATGACTCGGCTCACCTTCACGCACTGCTAGAATGACCCTATATGTGGGAGGATGAGTGACGCTTGATGCTGGTTACACTGTACGTGGACGACCTGATCATCTGCTCGTCGTTAATCATGCTGTTGAACACGCAGAAGTCAGATCTTAGCAGCAGGTTCAAGATGAAGGACATGGGTCCTCTTTAGTTCTACCTTGGGATAGCTGTCCATAGTAAAGGAGCAGTAGGTACCATCGAGTTGAACCAGATCAAGTACATCATGGAGGTCTCAAAGCTCTACAACATAAAGGACTGCAAGCCCATGAGCACACCCATGACCACAAATTGAAAGCTCTCCTCCTCCATGAGCCCAAGCACTAAAGCAGAATGGCGTGAGATGGAGAAAAATGGATACCATTATGTAGTTGGTAGCCTCATGTATGACATGGCAGAAACACACCCTAGCATTTGCTATGTTGTGGGACAAGTCAGTAGGTTTGTGGCCAATCCAGGGCCACTATACTGTCAAGCTATGAAGTGCATCATGTGCTCTTTTGAAAAGACATTATACATGGGACTCCATTTTGGAGGCCAAGAGAGATCTGACCCGCTACGTCTCATGTGCTGCACAGATACTGATTGAGGAGAAAGGATCGATGATAGAAATTCCACTTTGGGCTTCATGTGCCTCCTAAATGGTGTTGCAATCTATTATGCCAGAAAAAAAATGACTCTTTCCTTCTCTCTCTCTCTCTCTCTCTCTCTCTCTACTACTACTACTACTACTACTACTACTACTACTACTACTACTACTACTACTACTACTACTACTACTACTACTACTACTACTACTACTACTACTACTAAAGGCAGAGTACATCGCTCTACCCAAAGCATGTAAAGAGACACAATGGCTACGCAGGTTGCTCGCAGAGATACTAGTAACGGTGGTCTGGATCGATAACAAGAGTGCCATGCAAATGACATAGGTTGATGCCATCTGTCGGCGGATCAAGCACATCAACATCAGGTACGAGTACTCACACAATCTTGTAAAAAAGGAGATGACAGATGTAGAATACGTCGAGACCAAGAAGATGCTTGCAGATTTCATGACCGAGGTGCTTGATATCGACTTGCACTATGTACGTACTTGAGGGATCGGTATGGTCAACATAGCAGACGAAGACTAAAGGCCAAGACAAGTGGAGAAAAGATATCTCATAGAAAATGGACATAGGTATAAGGGAGAGTTTATTGATTTGAAACATCCCTTTTCCATAGCTGTAGTTTGGACACGCCCATGATAGACTAGGCATGGCCTGTTCCCCTGGCGTAAGTCCCCTAAGTCTAATCTAGATAGACAAGGCATGTACTACTCTTTTGGAGTAAGTCCACTTGGTCTGAAATGGATAACATAGCTAGCAAACACTACCTAGGACATCTCCTTGTGACTTAGACGTTCAAAGTTATTATTTCGAGGTAGAGGTCATTGGGTCATACCCTATAGTGGAAAATTTTCTTTTTGACCAAAAGGAGGACAAGAAGCTTCTGAGAGACATCTCTGCACATTCCAAGGTCCTTCCGGTGGATGGTGCCACTTGGCGGTCACAGGGAGCGCCATGTAGGCAGAGGGGATGACGCTATCTATAGTGCCCCCAAAGTGGCTCCTCCAAGGAGACACTACGTGCCTAGGCTAGAGGCTTGCTATAGGACTATGAATACCTGACAGTTGCCTATGCTTAATTGTAATTCTTACATTTGAGACTCTTAACAACGTTTTCCACGAGTGGGAGACACTGAAGATGCATTGGTTGGTGTAAGCCCCTAGGAGTTTGCTACTTGCGCAAAAGTGACCAAGTGCTAAGGACACAATATAAGCAAGTGATTCTTATGAACTGCTGGGTGTGGAACCTTGACTCTGAGGGCAATATCTCCTCCTAGTTGAAATACTAGGAGCGGACGACAATGAGCATTGTGTCAGCATTGTTCTCTGGTCTATAGCCTGGGGCCGGTTTACACCTCTAACATAGCAACAACGGCCAAGCAGCACGTGCTACTCGCCACTTTCATTGTGGGAGTAGTGGCAGTAGGCCTAGCAGTAATGATAACAACAACGGTAGCAACAGCAATGGTAGTGGCATTGACCAATGCACTACAGCTTGTGCATCAACCTCAATCACCACTATCGTAGTAGCTTTAGCATTGTAAGCGGTTGCCGAGCAAGCTAGCTGGATAGACGACACCCTGGCGTCGACACTAGACACTAAACCTATCAGGGAATCTATGTGGTGCAGTCCTGACTGTGATTTGATCTATCTCTTGTGGTTCACATCTTTCTTTTGCATGAATCTAAGACTGAGCGTGAGATTTTTTGTTGCCTAATGATATGTAAGCAGGAATTTAGAGACAGTCAGTTTGTGAAGGGAATTGCGCAATATTGCATTAGTTTTTGTAAATGGACATGATCTGAAAATTTATACGCCTAGGCATGAGCTCTCTAGCGCACCAAACCGTGCGTGATTAAGTCAAACATAGCCCAAGTTGGGCTTGCCAAAGTGCACGTCTCACCCTCCACAAAAACACCTAATGCCTCCATGGTGCGCACACGTCGTGGTGCATCCCTTCACGTGGGAAGCACCCTTCCCAAGACACATATTCCTTTGCATGTGATGGATGGGTTCCCTGCACTTTTTCTACGCACCTCGTCCACTTTTGTGTTCAGTTTGTTTATGGGTTGCGACAGGGTTTGAAACCTGTTCGCGGACCTGCAGTCAGAAATTTGACCAAGTCCCTGAGTAACAAAAAGAATTTATGATTTTTTTACACCGATCCAGGAGTTTGGCTGTTCCTCAGTAACAACATGCACTACTGGATCCGGTGGATATATTCCACCGAACGCCTCGGCAGTCTTCAGAGCAAAATTCCCAAATGGACATTTGTTGCTCGTTTCGGTTGAATCTTCACTAGCACTCGAGTCGCGGCCAGCTCTCAGATCCGCCGCTCATACCCCAACTTTGGAAGCTCATATCTCAGTCGTTACTTGTCCGATTCTGATGAAACAAATTCCACTGGATTCAATGACTTGTCAAACATCAGGGGTCCATTTCAAGATCTAAGCAATCCTCAAGCTGCTAGATCCAGCTACGATGATTTTCTATCTCTGGCGGCTCATTGGCGGCTCACGACACTGCACTCCGGCATGCGGAGGGGAAATTTCTTAGCATTATGTTGAATGGTATGCACCTTGTCTACTCGGTAACTGGCTGGCTGGCTGGTTGCACACAAAGACAAGGAATGCACTGCTATATGGAGTACGTCCCCTTGGCTTGTTCTGAGATAGGCCAGGACTGCACTGCCCACAATGAGTATGTCCCCTGGAGACCACCATAGGAAACACAACTTTGTGGCCTGGTTGGGACAGGCGCCGACGCTCATGGGTCGCGGGCTCAAACCCCGCGACGGCCACATTTTTCTTTGTGGCCTAGAATGGGACAAGAAGCTTCTAGGAAGCTTACTAGAGCCTGCCTTGAGGATGACAGTTAGCGGTCTTAGGACACGCCAAGTAGGACTGTAGGCTGAGGTTAACTCTTGTGGAGCCATTGCAAGCAGAAGCATTAGCAAAGCTCTGCAAGTACAAAAGCATGTACCCTGCATGTATCCATTTACAATTCTTGCCTTTGAGACTCCTTACAGAGTGTCTAACCAAGGGTAGACATTGAACACCTCCACGTGGACTTTGTGAGGTTGCAAACTAAACACACCTAAAGTGTGGATCCCTCATTCGAGGGTGAAATGTTATCTTGCTTGCAATACCAAGAACGGTTGGTGGCCTCCCGTTTCCAGACCTGTTTTCTAGAAAGTTGCTATCCGGCGCATTGACAAAGGGTTATGGACCAAAAAATCTGGTTCTAAGGCATACTTCCAAGACTGACTCGCGCGTGGTCTTGCAGGACGCACAAGTAAAACAGGGAGACGAAGACCGGACAGCTCCAATCTCCTCCATCGGCCTCATCGGCTTCTTCAGGTAGGGTGCGTGCACGTGATAGACTAGGGGATGAGGAATAGCCCTGTCCATGTTGGATAAGACCCTTGAGCCCCAACGGGATAAAGCTCTACCCCTTTAGAAGGTGATATGATCTGGAGTCTGTTTTTCTCACGACGGCACCATTGCCTTTGACAATCATCGGCAGGAGGAATATGCAAAGGAACCAACAGCACCTTTGACAACGGTCACAGTTAGCAGCCTCATCAACCTCATTGGCCTCAATGAAGTAGAGTAGCAACGAAGCAGAGAAGACGAGCAACAGCCAAAAACGGCAAATCTGACTCGAGGCAGGTATGTTAAAAATCACGAAGACAAGTTTTCCCTTGTGGAAACGGCAGTTTGAGATTGTCATGAACGTGTGTGGCTACCTTGACATCCTAAAAGGGACCAAGACAGCACCCGCCGATGCGATAGTGACTACACATGCGGCTGACCTTGCAGCATGGACAAAAAACAACATGGCTCTTGCCATACTTGTGACGTCCATCAACGAGACTCAACACTCCCACATCACAGGATGCACGTTGGCTGCCAAGGCCTAGGCAAACATTTCACGCATGAATCAATCAAAAGCCCTCACAAACTGACTCTTCATCTTCCAAAGGTTGATGTCGATGAGGGTGAGCAAAGGAGAATCGATACCTATATTTCTACAGTCGTTCGACAACGTATTGCAAGAGGTCCAGCAAATGGAATGAAATATCGACTTCAACATGCGTGCTAGGATCCTTCTTATGGCCTTGCCGAAAGCGGTGGCGGTGGCGGGAAAGGCAATGGTGGCGGGAAGAGTTCCAAGAAACCTGGCAACTATCACAACTGTGGCAAGGCTGGGCACTGGGCTAGGGACTGTCGTAGTCCTAGAAAAGAAGGCGCGAACAAAGGTGGAAAGGAGAAGAAGGAGCTCACCAACATGATGGTTGAAGGGTTGCCCATGAAGGGGCAGCGCTCGTGAGGCCCGAGCCATTTTCCATCGACTCGGACACCAACCACCACTCCTCAAAAGAGAAGAGTGGATTTGTCTCCATGGTCGAATATGACATGCGCATCAAGTGTGCAAACGGCAGCGTCGTCCAAGCCATGGGCGAAGGGGACAAGGTGATCACGTTCAACGTGAACGGTGCGGAGAAGGCGTTCAAAAGGTGGTGTCCATGTCCTAATTTGCAGTGAACCTGCTGTCGGTCTCACAAATCATCGATAACAGCATGACAGTGGTGTTCACCAACAAGGAAGCCGTGTCCCTAAAAAATGAGAACATCAAAATTTTGTACATCAAAGACAAAATCATGCTTCAAGTTTCAAGATTCGACGTCCTCTACGTGCTTCAAACCAAAGTCACCAAGGCATCGGATGAGGGACAAGCATGTGCCACCAAGACAGTGGCACCGAAGCCAAAAGATGTACCTGGCCGACGACCGCTGCGGCCGCCACAACAACCAAGGACACTAACGCTGAGTTGTGGCATTGGCGATTTGGCCACGTGGCTAACAACACCCTGCTGAAGATGTAGGAGCAAGAGGTAATCCAATGAATGGAAGGGTGCTCCATGAAGCATGGATAAGGGTGTACGTTTTGTGAACCATGCCTCCAAGGAAAGGTAAAGAAGAAGCTGTTTGGGAGAGGGGGTCAATGAGCGGAGAATTGCTTGGACCTGATCCATAGGAACGTGTACACACCCTTTCGCACGATGTTTAGCGGAGGAAGCAAGTACTTCCTGAACTTCATCAACAACCATAGCCGCAAGTTGGAGACCTACTTCCTCAAAAGAAAGAGAAAGTTGAAAGAAAAGCTCCGTGAGTTCGTTGCCATGGCAGAGCGGTAAACGCCCAAGAAGGTGAAGACACTCCAAACTGACAACGGGGGTGAGTACGAGGCATGCAAGCACTAGCCCAAGCATCATGGCATCCGCCACAAGAAAACCACCCCTTTCAACCCCCAAAGGAGGATGAACCAGACCCTACTCGGCATGGTGTGAAGCATGCTCTTCGACGCCAAACTCTTGTTGAAATGGTATGCACATTGTCCACTGCCTAGCTGGCTAGTTGCCCATACAAACAAGGCATGCACTGCTCTATGGAGTACGTCCCCTTGGTTTGTTCCGAGATGGGCCAGGAATGCGCTGCACATAGTGGGTATGTCCCATGTGGATCATCATAGGAATCATACCTTTCTGGCCTAGTTGAATAGGCGTCGGAGTCTCAAGCGAAAGGTTATGGGTTCAAGCCTCGTGACGGTGGAAAATCTCTTTGTGGCCCAAATTGGGACATGAAGCTTCTAGGAAGCTTACTAGAGCCTGCCTTGAGGATTGCACTTGGCGGTCTAAGGACGGGCCAAGTAGGACTGTAGGTTGAGGTTTGCTCCAGTGGAGCCACTACTAGCAGAAGCTTTAGCAAAGCTGTGCAGGTATAAAAGCTTGTACCTTGCATGCATCCATTTATAGTTCTTGCCTTTGAGACTCCTCAAAGAGTGTCTAACTAAAGGTAGATACTAAAGACCAGCATGCAGACTTTGTGAGGTTGCAAACCAAACGATCCTAAAGTGTGGATCCCGCGTTCGAGTGTGATATCTTATCTTGGTTGCAATACCAAGAGCGGTTGGCGGCCTCCGATGGCGAGACCCGTTTTCTAGACCGTTGCTATCTGGCACATTGACAACTCCCACCCTGCTTTTGGGCTGAAGCTGCATCAACGACTTGGTACCTCTTGAACCTCACACCAGCAACCGCCTTGCGGAAGTATGGAAAGGAGTAGGACAAGCAATAGAAGACCCCACAAGAAGCATGGTCGGGAATGAAACCCAACGCCTCTCATCTGAAGGTGTTCGAGTCAACTGCACGGGTGAAGATCTAGTTGGGAGAAGGTGGAGGCAAGCTGGACGCACGTTCCAAAAAGTGCGTCATGGTTGTATACGACATGTCACAAAAAGCTTAACGGCTTTGGGACCAGGCAGTAGGCAAGCTTATGAGGAGCCGCGACACTGAGTTTCACGAACGCACCCTTAGAAAGGGAGAGCTGCTGGACCCAATACTCGTTCCCAATGTGGGAGAGTGGATAGTGTTGCTTGAGTCCAGAGACAAAGCACCCAATAATTGGCTCGCTTTGCCAGCAGGTGGTGGGCATGGGAGAGCAACTGCGTAGGATGACGTAGCATCTGATATGGACGCAGATACCGAGGCGTCCGAGGCTTCCGAGTCTGAATTGGATTCCGACGACTCTTCTGATAACGACGAGGACACACCATCACCTGTGGTAGCGCCGGTAGCAAAGCAGGAAGTCGCACCAGCACCCCGGCGTAGTTTGCGGCCAAAGAAAGTACCTTTGCAGTATGAGGACGATTGGACTGGCCTTAGCTGGTCGTGCATGGCTCAAGAAGAGCCATCCATAGTGGCAAAGATGATGAATGGCCTAGATCTGGTCAAGTGGAAGGACGCAGTGGATAGCGAGCTTGCCTCCATTGCCGAGAACGGCACGTGGGTGCTGGTGGATAGACTCAACAAGGCCCATGTGGTGGGATCCAAGTGGGTCCTGTGAGTGAAGAAGAAGCAAGATGGAAAAATTCAAAATTTCAAGGTGAGGGTAGTGGCAAAGAGGTTTTCTAAAAACTTGGGCTCTCAGTATGACAAGACGTTTCCACCCGCCGTGACCTTTTCTTTCATCCGCTCTGTCCTTGTCATCGCAGCTGCAAAGAACCTAGAGATACACCAGATGGATGTCACAACAGCTTTCCTTTATGAAAATCTCAACAAGGAAGTGCTGATGGAGTTGTCCGAAGGAGTCAAAGCTCCCAAAGGCAAGGTGTGCAAGTTGGTGAAAACACTCTTCGGGCGAAAAAAGGCCCCAAGGATATGGTACAAAAAGATGGATGGTTTCATGACCGGTCTCTCCTTGGCACATTGCCAGTATGACTCGAGAATGTACATACATAATGATGGGAGAATGGATGATGTTCGTTATACCATATGTTGATGATCTGATCATCTGCTCTTCTTCGGTCGGGCTGCTAGATGAGCTAAAGTCTGACCTGAGCAAAAGGTTCGAAGGACATGGGTCCTCTCGAGTACTACCTCAGGATTGCCATCCATTGCAACCAAGCAACAGGCACCATCAAACTCAAGCAAAGCAAGTACATCAATGAGGTACTCGAGCGCTATCACATGGAAGATTGCAAACTTGTTGGCACCCCAATGACAACCGATGCAAAACTGAAGGCCTCCATGTCGCCAAGAAATGCAACACAAGGAAGGGAGATGTAAGACATCCCCTACAAGTCTGCTGTGGGTAGCATCATGTACGCCATGGTAGGTCCTTGTCTGGATATCTGCTATGCTGTCGGACAAGTGAGCAGGTTCGCGGCCAACCTAGGGCCACAGCATTGGTAGGCAGTTAAGCGCATCTTGCACTACCTACAGAAGACACGTCACATGGGCATTGTTCTTGGAGGCCAAGAAGGTATGGACCCCCTCCGCCTGAAGTGCTACACCAACACCAACTAGGGAAGAAATCTTGAGGACCGGTAATCTACCTCAGGATACGTGTGCATCTTGAATGGCATTGCCATCTCATGGGCCAACAGGAAGCAGGATTGTGTTTCTGTGTCCACACATGAGGCAGATTACGGTGCTCTATCTGATTTTTGCAAGGAGACTCAATGGCTATGCAGCTTGCTTGGCAAAATGCGAGTGCCACAGAAGGACGCCATGGCCGTACACGTGCAAAACATGAGCACCATCTCAATGGCTGAAGATGAGATCATCTCCTGGCAAACAAAGCACATCGACATACATAACCACTACTCACGTGACCTGGTGATGAAGAACGTGGTGGACTTGCAACACTGCAGAACCAAGAGCATGCTTGCTAAGTGCATGACCAAGCCGTTGGAGAGCGACTTGCACTATGCAGGCATTTTTGGAGTTGGCATGAGGAGTGCGGCATAGGAAGGGTGAGCCCCAAGGCATTGATGGAGCCTATTGAGCAACATATGGACAGAGGTACAAAGGAGAGATTTTTTGAATGGTATGCACTTTGTCCACTCGCTGGCTGGCAGGCTGGCTGGCTGGTTGCACAGAAAGACAAGGCATGCACTACTCTATGGAGTATGTCCCCTTGATCTATTCTAGGATTGGCCTAGAATGCATCGCCCATAATGGGTATGTTCCCTAGAGATCATCAGAAGAAACACAACTTTGTGGCCTAGTTGGGACAGGCGACGGAGCTCATGGGTCACAGGCTCAAAGCCTGCGGCGGCTGCATTTTTCTTTATGGCCCAAAATGGGATAGGAAGCTTCTAGGAAGCATACTAGAGCCTGCTTTGAGGATGAAACTTGGCGGTCTTAGGACGCGCCAATTAGGGATGTAGGCTGAGATTGGCTCCTATGGAGCCACTGCAAGAAAAAGCATTACCAAAGCTCTGCAAGTACAAAACCCGGTACCCTTCATGCATCCATTTACAGTTATTACCTTTGGGACTCCTCATACAGTGTCAAATAAAGGGTAGACACTAAAGACCTTCATGCGGACTTCATGAGGTTGCAAACTGAACAAATCTCTCGTGTAGATCCCTCATTCGAGGGTGATATGTTATCTTGGTTGCAATACCAAGAGCGGTTGGCGGCCTGCCACGTCGGGACCTTTTTTCTAAGCCGTTGATATTCGACACATTTGCACATTCCTCCCCTTGCACGTTCCATGCCCGATGCTCCTATTTGCTCTCACTCATCTTCTACTGTGTCCTCTTGTCCATCATAACTGATCATCCCAATTCCGGCTACTCTCATCGCGTACAGGTCTGCGGGTTGCACTTTTGTCAAGCAATACACGAGGATGTTGTGCGTGCTGTTTTGCTGCAGCACCACCGCCTCCCTTTTCAACCATGTCCCGAGCATAGTCATAATGCACGTTTATGTGCTTCGTCGTCTTGTGCTGCGTCGGGCTGTTGGTCAACAAGATGGAGCCGATGTTTTTCTCTTGTACAATCTTAGGCTCCTTCTGTGGTACGCCCAGCTTCACTAGCAACCTGCGTAGTCACACCGCCTCCTTGACCGCCTCGGTTAGCGTGATGTACTCTGCTTCCATTGTGGAGGTGGCAATACACTTTTTATTCCTACTGTACCACGAGACCACTACACCAGCAAGGAAGAACACGTACCCAGATTTTGACTAATGTTTTTCCACATTGCCAACATAGTCTACATCCGTTTAGCGATCCAGACGCAAGGGGCCCGACCACCCCTTTCCGTCGAACCTTAAGCGCACGTGCTGCATCGCTTGTAGGTGTTGGAGGATGCGCTTGACTGCCTGTCTATGTAGTGGCCCTTGATCGGCCATGTCCCTACTCACTTGGCCCACTGCGTAGGCCAGGTCAGGTCGAGTCGCCACCATGGCGTAAATGAGACTGTCCACTGCTCATTGGTAGGGCATCCTTGCCATATCCTCCCTCTTTTTTTTTTGGGTTGCGGCGTCATTGCCGTACTCAATTCACAAGTCGCGGAGACAGGACTCCAAACTGCTTGGCTGATGGCGATGCGCGTGCCAACTACTGTGTACTTGAGGCTCCCAACTACAGCTTTCTACGGCACTGCTTCCATACGACTGCTCTCTTGTATGCCTTGGGGAGTCTATGTCATGCTCAGCTTCGCTCCCACTTCCAGTGGTGTTGCGGCCTTGTGCGCTCTTGCCATGTTGAAGTGCTTGACGATGTTGCTCACATACGTTCTTTGCGACAACTCCAAAGTCTGCTGCTGCCGGTCGCGCTTGACATGAAGGCCAAGGTAGTAGCTGAGCTCTCCAATGTCTTTCATGTCAAACCTGGCAGCAAGGAACTGCTTCACATCGTCCAGAAGAGACTTTGAGTCAGATGCAGTGAGCAGATCATCAACATAGAGCAAGGTGATAACCTGGCTTGTCTCTTCCACGCACCCATAGACTGCATGGTCTGCTTCGCTGCGCACAAAACCAACCCCAGCCAGCTACTCATCCATCTTGAGGTACCATGCTCGCGGTGCGTGTTTCAGGCCGTAAGGAGCCTTCACAAGCTTGCACACCAAATCCTCCTTTCCCTCCACCACATACCCCTCCGGCTGTTCCATGTACACATCCTCCTTGAGGTCACCATTGAGAAAGGCACACGTCACATCCATTTGATGCACCCCCCAGTCCATTGCAACAGCAAGAGCGAGAATCGCTCGGATGGATGGGAACTTTGCGACAGGTGCAAACGTCTCATTGTAATCCACACCCTCAGTCTGTGCACACCCCTTTGCAACCAGCCGTACTTTGTATCTGAGCACCTTACTATCCGTACCACGCTTGCGCCTGAAAATCCACAGGTATCCGATCACCCAGCTGCCACGTGGAGCTTCCTCGAGTGTCCATGTGTCGTTCTTCATGAGCGCACCATACTCCTTGTCTGCTGCGGCACGCCAATCTGCCGCCTCAGCACTGCGCATGGCTTCAAAGAATGTGGCAAGGTCATCGGTGATGGTGAGGAAGAAAAGCTCCAGGTCAGATGACTCCGTTGGTGGTGGAACAATGCATAGGTTCAGCCGCTCCCCTTGTTGCATCTGCTTCTTTGCAAGCCTCTCACACCATCGTGGCTGCTCCTCAGTGTCCTTTACACCTTTGTTGATGCGTGTGGATCGTCATGGCAGTTGCAGTACATTGCTTTGCCGTTCCTCCTAATCAAATACACCTGCAGGCTCCTTCTCCTTCTCAGCTCCCTCCACCTACTTCTCATTGCCGCTATCACCACCATCTTTCGCACCACCCTCTTTTGCTACCGGTTCTTCTCCCACTTCAGGTACAAATGCAGGAGCAAGTGGAAATGAAGATGTAGGGCTCCAAGTCTAGCCCTTCACATCTTCTTGAAAGACCACGTCACGACTGCGGATGATCTTGCGTGAGGCAAGGTTGTAGAGGTGGTATCCCATGGTGTCATAGCCAAGGAAGGCAGCCTTCACCGACTTTGCGTCTAGCTTGTTACGGTTGTTGGCAGGCACGTACACAAATGCACTACACCCAAATACTTTCAGGTGCATCACTGTTGTTTTGCGTCCTGTCCATGCCTCCTCCGGTGTCATCAATGGCACAGCACACGTGGGACTCCGGTTTCTCAGGTACACGGCAGTGTTGACCGATTCTGTCCAAAAGGTTGGTGGAATCTCCGTGTCTTGGAGCATGCTGTGAACACGCTCCATGAGCGTATGGTTAGCGCGTTCAGCCACACCGTTCAGCTGTGATGTTCTTGGTGGGATGACCTCGTGCCTGATCCCGCGACACTTGAGGAAGATGCAAAACTCGTTGGAGAGGTTCTCTTCTCCATCGTTGGTGCGAAGCACCTTCAACCGCCTGCCACTCTTATTCTGTGCAGCAGCAATCCACATCTTGAAAGCATCAAAGCACTCATCCTTTCCAGCCAAGAATGACTCCCACGTCTTCCTTCACTTTTCATCAATGAATCTGACAAAGTACAACTTGCCGGACAAGGACTGTGATGGAATGGGACCGCACAAATCAGAGTGTACAAGTGAGAGAAGCTTGGTTGCTATCTTTCCTTCCCCCGTGAAAGGAGAGCATGCTTGCTTCCCTTCAATGTAGCTCTCACAAGCCGATGCACCCGGCTGCTTCACCCCCTTGAGCTCCAGACCACTGGCCATCTGCTGCATGGAGATGATGGTGCCAAAGCCAAGGTGACCAAGCCGGCGGTGCCACAGGCCAATATCATGTTTTCTTTCTCTTGCCACCATTGCTGAGTCCGCCTCCTTCTCCGACGCAACATAGAGGCGGTAAAGACCGTCCTCCTTGTCCGCTTTTGCAAGCACACGGCCTGCATGGGCAGAGATGGTGCAGCCACCAATTTCAAAGCAAACTTGCATGTCTTCAAAGATGAGAGAGGAAACAGAAATGAGGTTAGCTGCCAGCCCCGGAACATGGAGCACCCCCTTCACACAATGTTCCACACGTTTCCCTTCAATTGAAGCACAAAATACAATCTCACCCTTCCCAACCACCATTTGCATATGATTGTCCCCCATGTACACCAGACGAGGGTCAATGGCGGTGTAGACAATGAACCACTACCGGCATCACGTCATGTGCCGCGTGGCTCCCAAGTCAATGATCCAGAACAAGACGGTGTTATTGGAGACGTGTAGGACCTGGATGGTTGTCACTAATCCACTCTCCCAATCTGCTACGTTCGCGAAAGCGTCGGACTGTTTTCCTGCTCCCACTCCAGCCGCAAGGTCTGCCTTCTTCTTCTGGCATTTGCATGTCCAATGGTCTGGCTTCTTGCAGTAGTGGCAGTTCCCCTTCCTCTTCCCTCTGCCATTTCCCTTCGTTGGTGCCGCACCACCCCCATGACCAGAGTTGGTGATGAGAGCAACATCCAGCCCGCTTCCACCCTCTTCTCCCTTGCGACGCTCCTCCTCAAACAACAGGTTCTCCTCCACATCGTTGAGGGAGATCTTGTCACCACGCTGGTCTAGGGAAACAATGAGAGGAGTGTAGCTACTAGGATGGCCAGACAGGATGGTTAGCATGAGCACACGCTCCTTGATGGGGTCCTCAAGTGTAGCTAGCTTGTGAGCAAGAGACTTCACCATGTTGATGTAGTCAATCATGGATCCGGACTCATCCATCTTCACAGTGTGAAAGCAACAATGCAGCTGCATGTTCATGATGATTGACTTGAAAGCATAAGTGGTCTCACGCTTTTTCCAAACCTCCTTTGGCGTGAGGATGCCACGGACGAGGAGGAGTTGCTACCGTTCAGCGAGGTAGAGGTAGATGGTGGCGAGAGCGCGGTCACGCTTCTCACTGTAGGTACGGGCCTCGCCAGGAGAGAGGGAGCCTTCCACTGGTTCCTTCTCCTTTTCATCCACCTGGATCCAGAGACCCTTCTCCATCAGCACCATCTTCATGTTGTGGCTCCAGTTGAAGAAGTTCTTGCCTTCGAACTTGGCGATGTTGACGCCGGCCACTACCGAAGTGGATATCGCCATGGTAGTGCAACGATCAGTCCCCAAACACCTGTCTCACACAAAAGGGTGCAAGGAATGACTCAAGGACAAGGAAAAGCCTTGTTATAGCTCTGATACCACTGCTGTAAACTGGGGCACCCCTCAGGGAGTTGATCAGGCCCACTAAGAGCCGCCTAGGCAGGACCAACTGTTTGTGAGCGGAAGTTGCAGGTTGCACAGACAGAAACGTTGAAGGCGAATGTAGATTTGCAAAGAATGCAAATGCCAGAATTGACTCTTGAGTGGGAAAGTGCATCATTACAACTTGCGTACAAGACCTTATATGCCGTATCCGGAAAAAGGAGCATTGAGATACACTCTGTCAAAGTTGACCCTCTATTGCACTCCTACTCTAGCGTGATGAGTGGCAGTCACATTAGCATGCATTATAACTATGTCTCTTACGGCCTGTACGGCCAATTATCCTCAAATTCTTCTTCCTTGAAGTCTCTTGAAGGCCCTCCAGCTGCCTTTTATCCTTGAAGGCCGCTCGCAGCCATCCTGGTCAATAATTTTGGCCGCCTTTTGTGCTGAAAGTGCTGTAGTCGCCACTTGAACCCAAACCATGATCTCCAAACTTTGGAAAACCATATCTCACCCAAACGGACTCCGAATTGAGTTCCGAATAGTGCATTGGAACCTGTAAAACATTCTCTATGCATATGCACTGTCAGATGCTTTTTATCAAGTAACACATTCATGTCATTTTCTGACAACCTTATATCCATCACTAGGGAAGGGAAGTATTGTACATCACAGATTGTGTGCAACCCCATGTTACCACCCACAAGGACTTCCACCTCCACATCACCTTGGCAAGCTGCCAGCTAGAATTTATCATTCGCGACCACCCTTGACTTGGAGGAATTGTAGCAAGTGATGAATCCCACCTTCACAACCTGGGTGTGGTTCTTTCAGGACCGCCTGTTGGCCTTCTTGAAGAAGTGGTTCTTGTTGCTGTTGAGGAGCGACGTACTTTTTGTGTTTTCCATCGGCCTTTATCTCCTCTCGGCACTCATGGGCTCAATGGCCCTCCTTGCCACACAGTTGTGGCACACACCTTTCTTGGCACTCTTCTTGCTACCGCTCTTCCTGCGACTTCCCTTACCCCCGCTTCCGCCACCACACATTTGGGCGACGAGGGCCAATGAGGAAGAAGAGGACTCCCTGTAGCTTGTTGCGGGGAGTCTTCTTCAACAAGGCGCTGAGCCTCGTTGTAAATGTACTCTGTGATGGCACCATAAATCAGCTTGTCCTCCGGCCATCCTCTAAGGACACTGATGAGTAGATCCCAACTGTCACATAGGGCCATGAGGAGGGTCATTACTTGCAGTAGGGTATCAATCTTCCACCTCACATCGTTGCATTGTGAGGCGAGTGACTGGATCTGGTGCATGGCAGAGATAACATCGTCTTCCTCCTTGATTCTCACCGTGAGGAGTTGCTTCATCACAAAGATTTTGGTCGCAAGCGACTTGGATTGGTGGATGATGCAGAGTTTTTGCCAAGCTTTGGCTGCCAGCTTACAACCTTGGGAGTAGCCCAACTGTGACCTTGTGGTCCCAGACGCTAGGAGCATGAGCGCCTCTAAGTTCTTCTTTTCAAAGGCGTGCTTCTTCCCATCCATAATTGTTCACTCTACAAGCACCTCCGTTGCCAACTTGACATCCAGCAGCCCCTTGTGCACGAGGTGCAGATTGAACTGCCACCTCCATAGCCCAAAGCCTGGGCCGTCTGCATACTTGTGGATGGGTTGCGTCTCCTTCTGCACCATTTGTGCAGCTTCTACTCCGACTGGTCCTTAGAACTTCACGGCAATCTTGTCCAAGTTGAAAACCCCGTGCACTGCAGAAGACGTGAACGTTGGAGACAATCGGAACTGTGGACCCAAAAACCCTTTTATCAGGGAATCTACGTGGTGCAGTATTGACTGTGATTTTATCCGTCTCTTGCGGTTCACTTCTTTCTCTTTGGTGAATCTGAGACCAAGCATGAGCTTTCTGGCTGCCTCACGCTAAGTGAGCTAGAATCTAGAGAAATTCAGTTTTTTAAAGGGAATTGTGTGATGTTGCATTAGTTTTTGTCATGAGCTCTCCAACGCACCAATCCGTGCACGATTCGGCCAAGCATAGCCCAAGTTACGGTTGCCAAAGCATAGGTCTCACCCATCGCAGAAATGCCTAACGCCTCCACGATGCGGACACGCCGTGGCGCCTCCCTTCATGTTCAAAGCGCCCTTCCCAAGGTGCAGATTCCTTTGCACGTGATGGAGGGGTCCCCTGCACTGTTTTGATGCACCTTGGCCACTTTTGGGTTGAGTTTGATGATGGGGTGCGAAAGGGTTTGAATCCTGTCCGCGGACATGTAGTAATAACTTTGACGGTCCCTGAGTAACAAAACGTACAACTGAGTTTCGGACGCCGAGCCAGGATTTTGGCCCTGTCCCTCAATAACAACCTCCACTACTGGATCTGGTGAATACTATCCACCAGACGCCTCGACGGTCTTCTGGAGAAAAATCCCCAGATGGACATTTGTTACTTGTTTCGGTAGAGTTTTCACTGGCATTCAAGTCACGGCCAACTCCAAGGGCCACCACGCACATTCCAACTTTGGAAGCTGATATCTCCCACGTTACTTGTCCGATTCTGGTGAAACAACTTCCACCAGATTTAACAACTTGTCAAATTTTAGACGCAATCCTCCCTTTTAGGATCCAAGAAATTCTGGAGCCACTAGATCTAACTACAAGGGTTTTCCTCTCTGTGATGGCTTGTCGGTGCCTCCCAGAGCTGCACTTGGGCATGTGGAGGGAAATGTTTTCAACAAAACCAATCCGGACCTCATGTACGGCTGTACGTGAATGTGCTGAAATTGAGGACAAGGTTGCCTAGTAGGAGGGGAGAGCAGAGTGTGAGATGTGGTCGCGTCGTTGATGGCATAGCCCAGGATACTACCATGGCAAGGACTACGACCTGATCATCTACTGAGAGCGAGAGGATGCCGCTGAGTACGCCATGTATTGCCATTCAGCCTCAGACAACTCGTTGACAAAACAGAAAGCACCAGCCACGGGGCCACCATGGGATCCAAGACTTTTTCAATTTCATATATGTCCACCCATTGTCCATAGAACGCATTAGGTTATCAGCATGCCACCCCTCTTGGGACGGCACCTGCAACCGGAGAAGCAGCTTGTCAGTCCCTTGTCTCTCTGCATCTCCAACTGTCTCTGGCTTAGAGTTAGCTTCATTGGTACACTCTGACATCCTTTTACTCCTAGAGGCAACGCTTGTTTCTCGTTTTGCCACTGCCCCCACGTCTGCTGCAATGGCACGTGGTACTCGTGCACCTACTAACACAGCTGTTGGAAGATCTGTTGAGGGGTGCACCATCACTATAGTGGACTTGGGAACACTTGCTGTAGCTAAAATCAGTGAAGTCACTTAGGTTCCTGTTGTAGCAGATTTAGTAGCAGTAGCTACTGATCTCTTGAGCATGGTAGCCTCCATCCACACCTCTACATCGCTCGCCTCGCATACTCTGTGATCAGCGAGTACCATTCATCACATTCTATTCCTCTTCTCTACAACAACAACAATCTCCACACGCACAGCTGCTGCCCTGCCAAGTACTGCATGCCTCCTGTTGGATATGGGGTGCCAAAAAAAAGTGACCAAAGTGGGTTGCTCGATAAAAATCATTAGGTCACAACAGTGAATAGAGGATGTTTTTCTGGTTCTGTAGAATTTAACGGATCTCGATTCGGAGTCCGTTTGAGGGAGATGTGGATTTTCAACATTTGGTGGCAATGGGTCCGGTTCAAGTGACGGCTCCTGCACTACCAGCACCAATGACGGCCACAATAATTGGCCAGGGAGATTTAGAGCAGCCTTGAAGGTAGAAAGGCGGTAGGAGGACCTTCAGGGAGCTTCAAAGAAGTTCCCCACCAAGATTATTGGTTGTGCACATGGCAGGGATGGTAATTCTCTTGTGTGAGAATGTGACTACCGCTCATCCCGCTAGGTTAGGAGTGTGCTAGGAGGTGAACTTTGACAGAGTGGTTCTTCCAGCTCCATGTGCCAAATGAGGCGTACTTAGGCTTGTTAGAAAGCTGTGCTGGTTTAATTTCTCAGTCAAGATTTGATTAAGACAATTGCATTCTTTGTAAATCTACATTTGCTTCCGTAATTTCTGTCTGTGCAACCTGCAACTCCCTCTCACAGACAGTTGGTCCTGCTTAGGCGGCTCATGGTGAGCATGATCACCTACCTGAGGGCTGCCCCAGTTTCCATCACTGGTTTCAGAGCTAGAAAAAGGCTTTGTCTCATCGTAGAGGCATTCCTTGCACCCTGTTGTGTGAGAGAGCCGTTTGTGGACTGAACGCTGCATTACTATGGCGACATCCGCTTTTGTGGTGGCCGGCGTCAACATCGCTGAGTTCGAAGGCAAGAACTTCTTCAAATGGAGCAACAACATGAAGATGGTGCTGATGGAGAAGGGTCTTTGGATCCAGGTGGATGAGAAGGAGAAGGAACCAGCAGAAAGCTCCCTCTCTCCTGGTGAGGCCCGTATCTACCGTGAGAAGCGTGACTGCGCCCTCGCAACCATCTACCTCCACCTTGTCGAACGGCAGCAACTCCTTATCCGTGGCATCCTCACGCCAAAGGAGGTTTGGAAAAATCTGGAATCCACTTATGCTTCCATATCAATGCTCATGAACATGCAGTTGCGTCATCGCTTTCACACTATGAAGATGGATGAGTCTGGATCTATGATTGACTACATCAACATGATGAAGTCTCTCTCTGACCAGCTTGCTGCAATTGAGGACCCTGTCAAGGAGCGTGTGCTCATGCTAACCAGCCTCTCTGGCCTTCCTAGCAGTTACACTCCTCTCATTGTTGCCCTGGACTAGCACGGCGACAAGCTCTCCCTCAACAATGTGGAGGAGAGCTTGCTGTTTGAGGAGGAGCGGCGCAAGGGAGAGGAGGGCGGAAGGGGACTAGACGTTGCTCTCATCACTCTAGTCATGGGGGTGGTGCTGCACCAACCAAGGGCAATGGCAGAGGAGGGAAGAAGAAGGGGAACTGCCACTACTGCAAGAAGCCAGGCCATTGGGCACGCGAATGCCGAAAGAAGAAGGCATACCTTGCGGCTGGAGCGGGAAAGCATTCCTATGCTTTCACAAACGCAGTAGATTGGGAGAGTGGATGTGTGACCACCATCCGGGTCTTGCATGTCTTCGACAACACCTCTTTGTTCTGGATCATCGACCCAGGAGCCACGCGAAACATGATGTGTTGCCGGGAGTGGTTCGTCGTCTACACCGCCATCGAGCCTCGTCGGGTGTACATGAGGGACAATCATGTGCAAATGGCGGTTGGGGAGGGTGAGATTGTGTTTTGTGCTTCCGTTGAGGGTAAGCACGTGGAAATTTGTGTGAAGGGGATGCTCCATGTTCCGGGGCTGGCAGCTAACCTCCTCTCAGTCTCATCTCTCATCTCCGAAGGCATGCAGGTTTGCTTTGAGAATGGTGGCTGCATGATCTCTACCCGTGAAGGCCGTGTGCCTGAAAAAGTAAACAAGGAGGACGGTTTTTACCGCCTCTACGTGGCGTTGGAGAAGGAAGCTGACTAAGCGTTGGCAGCGAGAGAAGGAAAACACGACATTGGCCTGTGGCACCGCCGGCTCTGTCACCTCGGCTCTGGCGCCATCATCTCCATGCAGTAGATGGTTAGTGGCATAGAGCTTAAGGGGGTGAAGCAGCCTGGTGCATCGGCTTGTGAGAGCTGCATTGAAGGGAAGCAAGCCCGTGCTCCTTTTAGGGGGGAAGGGAAGGGGGCAGCTGAGCTTCTCTCACTCGTTCACTCTTACTTGTGTGGTCCTATACCATCACAGTCGCTGTCCGGCAAGTTGTACTTTGTCACTTTCATTGATGAAAAGTCAAGGAAGACGTGGGTGTTCTTCTTGGCTGGAAAGGATGAGTGCTTTGATGCTTTCAAGGTGTGGATTGTTGCTGCTCAGAATGAGAGTGGTTGGCGGTTGAAGGTGCTTTGCACCGATGGTGGAGGAGAGTAACTCTCCAACGACTTCCGCACCTTCCTCAAGCGTCGCGGGATCAAGCATGAGCTCACCCCACCTGGAACACCGCAACTGAACAGCGTGGCTGAATGCGAGAACCGCACACTCATGGAGCGTGTTTGCACCATGCTTCAAGACGTGGAGCTCCCACCAACCTTTTGGGTGGAAGCGGTTAACACTACCGTGTACCTGAAAAACCGGAGTCCCATGCGCGCCGTGCCACTGATGACACCGAAGGAGGCGTGGACGGGACGCAAGCCAACAGTGACGCACCTGGAAGTCTTCGGGTGTGGCGCATTCTTGCACGTGCCTACCGGCAGTCGTAACAAGCTAGTTGCAAAGTCAGTGAAGGCCACTTTCCTTTGCTACGACACCATGGGATACCGCCTCTACAACCTCGCTGCACGCAAGATCATTCGCAACCGTGACGTGGTCTTTCAAGAGGACGTGAAGGGCTGGACTTGGAGCCCTATGTCTGCAGTTCCACTTGCTCCCGCACTTGTACATGAAGTGGGAGAAGTTCCGTGAGCAGAAGAGGACGGTGCAGAAGATGGCGGTGACAGCGGTAACAACAAGGAGGTGGAGGGAGCTGAGAAGGAGAAGGAGCCAGCAGCCAGATCTGATGAGGAGGAGCAACAAAGCAACATACAGCAGCTGCCACGACAATCCGCGTGCATCAACAAAGGTACAAAGGACAGTGGGGAGCCGATGAGGCGATCCAAGCACTTCGCAAGCAAACATAGGCCGCTAGAGGAGCTGGTGAACCTGTGCACCGTTCCACCACCAACGGAGTCGTCTGACCTGGAGCTTCTCTTCCTCACAGTCACCGATGACCCAGCCACATTCTCTAAAGCCATGCGCAGCACTGAGGCGGCAGATTGGCATGCCGCAGCAGACAAGGAGTATGGTGCGCTGATGAAGAACGGCACCTGGACCCTCGAGAAAGCTCTACGTGGCAGCCGAGTGGTCGGGTGCCAGTGGATCTTCAGGCGTAAGCGTAGTGCGGATGGTAAGGTACTCAGGTACAAAGCACGGTTGGTTGCAAAGGGGTATGCACAGACTGAGGGTGTGGATTACAATGAGACATTTGCACCTGTCACAAAGTTCCCATCCATCCAAGCGATCCTCGCTCTTGATGCTGCTATGGACTGGGAGGTGTATAGATGGATGTGACTTGTGCATTTCTGAATGGTGACCTCGAGGAAGATGTGTACATGGAGCAGCTAGAGGGGTATGTGATGGAGGGAAAGGAGGATTTGGTGTGCAAGCTTGTGAAGACCCTCTACGGCCTGAAGCAAGCCCTGCGAGCATGGATGAGCAGCTGGCTGGCCTTGGCTTTGTGCATAGTGAAGCTGACCATGCAGTCTATGGGCGCACGCACGAGGCAAGCCAGGTCATCATCTTGCTCTATGTTGATGATCTGCTCATTGCATCTGATTCCAAGTCTCTTTTGGACGATGTGAAGCTGTCCTTTCCTGCCAGGTTCGACATGAAAGACATGGGAGAGCTTAGCTTCTACCTTGGCCTTCAGGTCAAGCGCGACCGGCAGCAGCTGACTTTGGAGTTGTCGCAGAGCACGTACGTGAGCAACATCGTCAAGTGCTTCAACATGGCAGGAGCGCGCAAGGCCGCAACACCACTGGAAGTGGGAGCAAAGCTGAGCATGATGCACAATCCCCGCATCATGCAAGAGAGCAGCCGCATGGAAGCAGTGCCGTACCAAGCAGCAGTTGGGAGCCTCATGTACGCAGCACTCGGCTTGCGCCTTCACATCATCCAAGCAGTGGGAGTGCTCAGCAAGTTTTGCGCGAATCCGGGGATGCCGCATTGGGAGGCGGTCAAGCGCGTGCTTCGCTACCTTAACAGCAATAGCAGCCTTTGCCTCACCTTCAATGGCAACAACAGCCCCATCCTCATCGGCTATAGCAATGCAGATTGGGGAGATGACCTTGACACAAGGAGGTCGACCAGTGGGTTTGTTTTTGTACTCGGGGGAGGTGCAATCAGTTGGAGGAGCAAGAAGCAAGAGTTCGTCGTCCTCTCATCAACCAAAGCTGAATACTGTTGAAATTTATGTTCCAACGTGGCTCTGGCCGTCTAGCTTTTGTACGGCTTGATTGGGCAAGTTCGGAGATGAAGCGTGAGCTTTCTGGTCGCCTCACGCTATGTGGGAGAGGATTTGAGACAGTCAGTTTTGCGAAGAGGATAACGTCATTTTGCGTTATATTTTGTACATGGATATGATCAAAACATTTATAGGGCTAGTCATGAGCTCTCCAACTCACCAAACCGTGCGTAATTCAGCCAAGCGTAGCCCAAGTTATGCTTGTGGAACCGCAGGTCTCACCCACCACAGAAACGCCTAACGCTTCCATGGCGCGCACACACCGTGGCGCCTTCCTTCACGTGCGAAGCGCCTTTTCCAAGGCGCAGATCCCATTGTACGTGGTGTTGGGGTCCCCTGCACTGTTTCCACGCACCCTTCCCACTTTTGGGTCGAGTTTGGTGATGGGGTGTGACGAGGTTCGAAACCTCTCCGCGGACCTGCACTCAGAATTTTGACGAAGTCCCCGAGTAACAAAACATAATACTGAGTTTCGGAAGCCGAGCCAGGTTTTTGGCTAAGTCCCTCAGTAACAACCTGCACTACTGGATCCGGTGGATGATCCGCCGGATCAGGTGGATCATCCACCGGACGTCTCGACAGGCCTATCGGAGCAATTTCTCCAGATGGTAATTTTGTTACTCGGTCCAGTCGATTATCGACCGGATTTCGAGTCGCAGCCGGCTTCCAGAGCTGCTGCGCACACCCCAACTTTGGAAGGTCATATCTTCCTCGTTACTTGTCAGATTCTGGCAAAACAACTTCCATCGGATTCAACGACTTGTCAACTTTAAGAGGCAATCCTCCATTTTAGGATCTGAGCAATCTTTGAATCGCCATATCCGCCAGCGCGGAGTTTCCACTTTCTGGCGGCTCGTCGGCGCCTCTCGGCGCTGCACTTGGGCATGCGGAGGGGCAATTTTTCAACAAATACATCGCCTTGAGTGAAGAAGCAAAGGAAGATGTGTGGCTGCGTGAGCTGCTAGAAAGCCTTGGATAGTAGCAGACCCCAGTGACTACAATCTACCATGACAACATGAGCGCCATTGCTCTGACCACGAACGCAGAGTTTCACGCCCGCACCAAGCATATTGACCTGCAATATCACTTCATCCGCGAACTCGTGGCAAAGCACGTGGTGCAGAACAAGTTATACCCTTCAAACATGATGTTGGCAGACTTCCTGACCAAGCCGCTGGCAGCGCACCGCTTTCAGCAGCTGAGGGGACAGTGTGGACTTGTGTGATTTTTACTCTCGCAAAGTGGGAGAATGTTGGATATGGGATGCCAAAAAAAAGTGACCAAATTGGGTTGCTCGATGAAAATAATCAGGTCACAATAGGGAATAGAGGATGTTTTGCTGGTGCTGTAGCACTTAACGGATCTCGATTTGGAGTCCGTTTGAAGGAGATATGGATTTTCAAGGTTTGGTGGCTATGGGTCCGGTTCAAGTGACGGCTCCTGCACTACCAGCACCAATGACGGCCACAATTATTGGCCAGGGAGGTTTAGAGCGGCCTTCAAGGTAGAAAGGTGGCAGGAGGACCTTCAAGGAGCTTCAAAGAAGGTCCCCACCAAGATTATTGGTTGTGCATATGGCAGGGATGGTAATTCTCTTGTGTGAGAGTGCTACTGCCGCTCATCCCGCTAGGTTAGGAGTGTGTTAGGAGATGAACTTTGACAGAGTGGTTCTTCCAGCTCCATGTGCCAAATGAGGCGTACTTAGGCTTGTTAGAAAGCTGTGCTAATGTAATTTCTCACTCAAGAGTCGATTCAGACATTTGCGTTCTTTGCAAACCTACATTCGCTTCCGTCATTTCTGTCTGTGCAACCTGCAACTCCCTCTCACAAACAGTTGGTCCTGCTTAGGTGGCTCTTGGTGAGCCTGATCACCTCCCTGAGGGCTGTCCCAGTTTCCATCACCTCCTTTTCCCTTCATCATGTACTGTAGTAATCGTTGTATCATCCACAACAATTGCACTTCCTCCTCTCTTCTCACTCCATCGCTAGGCCTGGTGATCTTGGCATCCTTTTTCCCTTTCTCTTATGCTTTTCTCTACATTGGTAGATCTGTGCATCCAAGTCCCTTCCCTTACCGCATAGCCTTGAGCTGAGACACCCATTTTACTTTTCCACAACCATGGGGGCAAGGAAAACTCTACCAAGATTTTCTCTGTAGAGCAACATCACTTGCACCATGTCAGTCGATGATTTAGAAAGACACGGCTTGCAAGCAGAGTTCTAGTGTTAGCGCACTTCACTCCAAACTGCTCTCAATGTCCAATGCTCCAATTAAGAACAGCTACGTCGTGAAAAGGATGATCAGGAAATCTTTGTAGATCACATAACAGAATAGGTCCAAAATTTTCTGCAGCTCACGCTGTACGCCATTCCCTCAGCCTCCACTGCTCCTAGCATTGCTCCTACATTGTCCACTGCACTCGCTTCTGAATTCAACACCTTTTTCTCTATTCAGTCTGATGTTCTTGTATTCATCGCCATAACCAACGCAATAATGGCTATCTTGCATTGCCCCCTAGCACCAGCACGAATTTGACATGTTGCCACCTCACTTCACCTCTGATATCACCTTCTCATATTGAGAGATTCGCTTTGGTGCATGGACACAGGGAGAGGAGCTCTGAGAATACTACCACGAATCTGACCCCTCTTCCAATCCACCCTTTGTTCCTATTAATTCAGAGTCAGCACGCGCTTTTCATGCTCTCATGTGTAGAGGGCCAAATTTTCTCACTGATGAGATCGGATCTTATAATACTGACACTGCACGTTGCACGTTTTCTGACCCAATTAGCTCATACGCTCTCATCAAGTATCACACTACAATGACAGGGTGTGCATAATAGAGTGTCCTCAATATCCAGTTCAACAAAATGTCTATGCATGCTGATGAGAATTCTGACGCCTATAAGACTCTCAGTCTTTGATTGTTGAATGACCTAGGCAAGGCAGCTCCTTGGCAGCTTCCTATAGTCCTCTGCATTGTTAACGGCCTCATCCATGAGTTATTGAACATCTTCAGGAAGGTAAATTCTTTGAGCTCAAGCATCTTGTTCCGAGTCTGTTCCTTAAGATGCCCCCCGGGCATTGTTATCCTCTGGAAGTTCACTTTGCAATCCCATACCCACTAGTGAATTACTCTGCTGAACAAGCACATTCAATGAGCAGTTTTCGTCACAGCCACAACTGCATCTCCTTTCTCGTCCGCCTCCACCTCCGTCTCATTCTCCGCCACACCCTCTACGCCTGCTACCTCTCTTGTCATGCAATGAGGTGGCCAAGGTTACGATAAAGGCAAAGGTGGCTCTTTCAGTGATGGGTCATATGGTGGACACGGAGGGAGGGGGGGAGCGGGGGCAGAAAATGGAGAGGTTCCAATAGCAGCTCATTCGTCTCTCCCTCATCTTGTGGCGCTGTGACATGCTAGAATGGTGGTGCCAGTAGACACTCTGTCCCTATGTATCCCACACCCCCTGATGATACATGCTTTGCATCCGCTATGCAAGCATACTGGACAAGCTTCTCCGGTGGAAGTGGTGGTACTTTCGGTGTCTATACCTCTACTACGCATTCCAGTCGATGTGCATCCTCATCCACAGGTAACGCTAGCTTTAGCACCATGGCAGAGCATCCTCCTATGCCCTACCCTTGGGGGTGGCCTCTAGGGTCTGGGGGGAATATCTTCTATGATCCCCCTTCTGGCTCCTGTTCTCCACTAGCATGGGCCTCACCAGACTACTCTCATCGGCGCCTGTCGTCTGGGGTCATCATCATACCCGACCTGCCTGAGACCGACCGCTTGTTGGATGTGTCCGTCTCTCATGTCATCCACCAGCGTCACCTTCATAAGCGGGGGGTGAGAATGCACGTTTCGGCCTAGGGTCACTTGCATGTGAGGCGGACACGGCTCTTTGTGGTTCCTCATCAGGTTACATTCAGGGATGTCTGCCTGTTGATGTTCCGTGGATTGTGGACTAGCATTTTGTTCGTTTTTCTCATTGTCTTGCTGCATGTGGCCAGAAGCTCGCGCTGCTCCCTGCCATAATTGCTGTCTACCGTGGTCCCACCTCTATACATGTGTTGGGTGGTCTTTGTATCCTTGACTCTGGTGCCATCCACCACATGATTTCCTCCTATTCCTCTTCTGTCTCTCTAGGCCCAGTTGGTTATGTTTGCTTCGTCCGTATTGGTCCCGGGTAACTTCTTTTAGTACAGGGTGTCAGGGTGGTCAGGTTTGTTGAGCCTGGGGAGAAGCTACATCTGCCAAACGTGTTGTACGTGCCCTCTCTTAAGCTAAGTCTGATCATTGTTTAGGGACTTCAAGACCAGGGGATGGAATCCTTCTATAGCCACGGCATTGCATCTTTGACGCAGCACAACACTGGCTGAATTTTTCTTTGCGGAACATGCTGTGATCACCTATTCCATATTCTTTCCTTTGCTCATGTCTCCACCATGGCTGCACTTGTCCATGTTGCACGCTCTCTTTCCCTGGTACACGCACAAGTGTTGTATCTTTGCCTCCACCACATTCCCACAACTGCCATTAATAGCATGATTTACCATCAGCCTGCCCATAGCCTTGACACATCCACCTTCTCTGCTCCTTTTTTGGCTGACTGCCTTGACTGCAGTTAGGGAAAAATGCATTGATCTTTGTTTCTCACTTTTGACATTTGTCCCGTCCATCACCTTGACCTCTTGCATGCTGATGTCATAGGTACTCTTGTAAATGATTCTTTGGGGGGAGGGGGGTTCGAGTGTTGAAAAATTGCCCCTCCGCATGCCCAAGAGCGGCGCCGGGAGGCGCCGAAGAGCTGCCAGAAAGTGGAAGCTCCGCGCCGGCGGATCTGTCGACTCGAGGATTGCTCAGATCCTAAAATGGAAAATTTTCCCATAAGTTTTACGAGTTGCTGAATCCGGTGGAAGTTGTTTCGCCATAATCGGATAAGTATCGAGGGAGATATGACCTTCCAAAGTTGGGGTGTGCGCAGCGACTCTGGGAGCCGGCTGCGACTCGAAATCCTGTCGATAATCGACCGGACCAAGAAACAAAATTACCATCTGGAGAAATTGCTCCGATAGGCCTGCCAAGGCGTCCGGTGGATGATCCACCTGATCCGGAGGATCATCCACGGGATCCAGTAGTGCAGGTTGTTACTGAGGGACTTAGCCAAAAACCTGGCTCGACGTCCGAAACTCAGGGACTTCGTCAAAATTCTGACTGCAGGCCCGAGGACAGGTTTTGAACCTCGTCACACCCCATCACCAAACACGACCCAAAAGTGCGGAGGGTGCGTGGAAACAGTGCAGGGGACCCCCACACCATGTGCAATGGGATATGCGCCTTGGGAAAGGCGCTTCGCACGTGAAGGAAGGCGCCACGGTGAGTAGCGCGTCAGGCTTCTGTGGTGGGTGAGAGCTACGCTTCGACGAGCATAACTTGGGCTACACTTGACCAAATCCCGCACGCTTTGGTGCATTGGAGAGATCATGACTAACCCTATAAATGTTGTTGTCATGTCTATGCTAAAAAACTAACGCAAAATGACGTTATTCCCTTGGCAAACTGACTGTCTCTAAATTCCTGCTCACATATCGTGAGGCGACCAGAAAGCTCACGCTCAGTCTCATATTCGCCCAAAATAGTAGACGTGAACCACAAGAGACGATAAGACAAACTTTGGGACCACACCCCACAGATCTACCCTGACAAAGGGTTATGGGCCTACGTGTTTGAACGCCACCAGTATTCACGTCTTCCGCAGCGCACGGGATCGTCATCTTGGACGTTGCTGTGAAGTTCTGAGAACTTGTCAGAGTAGCAGCTGCACACATGGCACAGAAGGAGACGTAGCCATTCAGAAGAATGCAAGCGGCCCAACCTTCGGGCTATGGAAGTGGCAGTTCGAGCTGCACCTCTCGCATAAGGGGCTGCTGGACGTCATGTTGGGAAAGGAGGTGCTCATAGAGGCGACTGCTACGGACGCGGAGAAGTAGGCCTTCGAAAGGAAGAACACGGAGGCGCTCATGCTCCTGGTGTCCGGGACAGCCGAGTCGCACTGGGGCTACTTCTAAGGCTGCAAGCTGGTAGCCAAAACTTGGCAAAAGCTGTGCGCCATCCACCAATCCAAGTCCCTCATGAACAAAATCTTCGCGATGAAGCGGCTCCTCACGGTGAGAATCGAGGAGGGAGATGATGTCACTTCCGTCATGCTGTAGATCGAGTTGCTCGCCTCGCAATGCAACGACATGGGGTGGAAGATTGACACACATCTATAGGCGATGGCCCTCCTCATGGCCCTACGTGACACTTGGGGCCTACTCATCACCGTCCTTGGAGGATGGTTGGAGGACAGGCTCACCTATGGCACGGTCGCAGAGTACACCCGCAAGGAGGCGCAGCGTCAGTGCTGTGGGGAGTGCTTGTCTTCCTCATCGGTCCTCGTCACGAAAACGTGTGGTGGCGAAAGCGGGGGCCGAGGAAGCGGCGGAAAAGGCGGCGGCAAGAAGGGTGCCAAGAAAGGTGCGTGCCGCAACTACGGCAAAGAGGGCCATTGGGCCCGTGAGTGCCCGGAGGAGGCGAAGGCCGGCGGCAAAAACAGCAAGGCCAGGTTACTCTTCAATGGCAACAAGAACCACTTCCTCTAGAAGGCCAACAGGCGGTGCCTGGATTGCAGGGCTGAGGAGCGCACCCAAGTCGAGAAGGTGGAGTTCGTCACCTACGAGAAGTCCTCCAAGTCGATGGTGGTCGCAAACGACAAAAATGAGCCGGCAGCCGGCCAAGGCAACGAGGTGGAAGTCGTGGTGGGCGGTGAGAAGGAGCTGTGCACAATCGGTGATGTGCAGCACGTCCCTGACCTGACTGACATCCTGAGTGTTAGCCGCTTGACGGACAAGGAGCATGAGGTGCTCTTCCGTAGGAAAGGCGCAGTGGTGCGCATTGACAAGGACGGCGAGGTCGTGTTGGAGGCAAAGCGCGAGGGGGGTCTCTACATCGTGGAAACCAAGGTGGTCCCCGCAACATCGGACGTAGTTGACTCGCAAGAGTGCGTCGTCAATATGGCCAAGGGAGGGGGCGCTAATGTGGAGCTCTGGCACCAACGGTTGGGGCATTCGTCGCCCGCAACCGTTAAGGAGATGGCAAAGCGCGACTTGGTGCGCGGCCACGTCATCGACGCTGCAGACGCAACAGGAGATGCAGTAGCGCATAAAAAGTACGATCCTTGCATTTTGGGCAAGGCTTGGCGCAAGCCGTTCAACGAGAACTAGGCTCGTGGAAAGGACCTGCTGGAGGTCGTGCACAGCGACGTGTGTGGACCGTTCAAAACGCCGTCAAACAGTGGCTTGAGATACTTCGTCACCTTCATTGACGAGTGTAGCGGAAAATTCTACGTGTACTTTAGGAAGCGGAAAGGCGAGGTCCTGGACCGGCTGAAGGAGTACGTCGTAGCCGTTGAGAGGCAGACTGGCCGAAAGGTTAGAGCGTTACGCAGCGACAACGACGGAAAGTACGTGGGCTGCAGCGGGTGGATGAAGTAGCAGGGCATCAAGTGGGAACCCACTATGCCATACTCGCCACAGTCTAACGGAGTGGCAGAGTGGGCGAACCAAACGTTGCTCAACATGGTGCGGACCATGCTTGTGGATGCGGGGTTGCCGTGAGGGTTTAGGGCGGAGGCTGTGGGTACAGCGAGCTACACCATCAACCGTACCCCAACAGCGGTGCTGAAGGGTAAGGGCGGCTGGAAGACGCCACAGGAGGTTTGGAGGGGGCGCAAGCCAAACGTGGCGCACCTGAAGGTGTTCGGGTGCAAGGCGCATGCGATGGTGCAGGCGACGCAACGACGCGACAGCAAGCTGGAACTACGGGCAAAGCCATGCTTTTTCTCTGGCTACGAGAGCGTGCAAAAAGCGTATCGAATCAGGGACCCAGGTATGCAAGAGATCATCCGCAGCCGTGACGTCGAGTTCAACGAGCAGCAGAGCTTTAGCAGCAGCAGCAATGACATGAATTCGGGAACACTCCAAAACAAGGGGAGTGGTTCCAGCTCCTTGACTACGCGGAGGAGCCCGTGGACGCGGAGGTCATAAAGCAGCTTCAGAGCGTGGCGGTGTAGCAAGAGCAGCAGCAGACGTGGAGGACTCTGATCACGATGTAGCTGGGCTGGAGATCTGGCGGAATGATCCATCAAAGGAGGAACCACGTGTACCGAAGCGCGCACTCCCGGCGGAGTTCGCATCGGGCGTCCGAGAAAAATACTCCGGACGCACCGCCTGTCCGGTTTATGGTTCACCAGAGTGGGAGAGACCCTCGGGGAGCCGTCCGGTCAATGATTGACCGGAGCGGGCTGAGTCAAAAGGATTGCAGCAGAGTGACGAGGCGCCACCAAAACTACCGTGCCGCAGCAGGAGGCAGCGGAGAGCGGGGAAGCGTTTTGACGCGGGCACCGGTCCATTGATCGGCATGATGCGGTGCATGCTGGCTGCATCAACGGAGCCGACGAACATGCAAGAGGCGCTTGTGCGGCCCGAGGGCAAGCAGTGGGACGCCGCCATCAAGTCGGAGTATGCGGCCGTTGTTGAAAACGACACGTGGCAGATGGTTGACAGGCCAAAATACGCCAAGGTCATCGGCTCCAAGTGGGTCTTCAAGACCAAGTTCACAAAGGAAGGTGTGGTTGACAAGTACAAGGCGTGGCTGGTGGCGAAGGGGTACGCACAGCGCAAGGGCGAGCACTACGATGAGACGTTCGCCCCCATCGCCAAGTTCACAAGCATCCGGGCGATCCTTGCGGTGGCAGCTGCGAAGGACATGGAGCTCCACCAAATGGGCGTAAAGACGGCCTTCCTCAATGGCATCATCGACAAAGAAATCTACATGGAGGTGCCGAAGGGGGGTGGAGGCGCCGGAGGGAAAGGAGTGCAAGCTGCAGAAGTTCTTGTACGGGCTAAAACAATCGTCCCGATGCTGGTACCAATAGATGGACAGCTTCATGGCACAACTCGGCTTCAAGCGCTTTGAGGCGGATCATAGCGTGTACGCGCGACTCAGCAAAAAGCTCCATCAGATCGTCGCACTGAACGTGGACGATCTGATCTTGTGCTCCTCAAACCTGCCGAGCCTACAGCAGCTGAAAGAGCAGCTGAGCAGCAGGTTCCAGATGTCGGACATGGGGGACCTGGAGTTCTACCTCGGGGTGAGCATTATGTGGAACCGGAGGGCGCGCACGCTTGAGCTAGGGCAGGCCAAATACGTGGCCGAGGTGCTGAAGCGGTACGGCATGGAGGACTGCAAACCGGTGTGCAGTCCTGTCTTCACGCCGTGTGAACTAAGTGCGGCAATGGCGCCGCAAACAAAAGAAGAGCGGGAGGATATGGCAGGGGTGCCCTACCAATCGGCAGTGGGCAGCCTCATGTATGCCATGGTGGCGACTCGACCGGACTTGGCCTACGCGTTGGGCCAAGTGAGCAGGTACGTGGCTGATCGAGGGCCACTACACTGGCAAAAGGTCAAGCGCATCCTCCGCTACCTGCAGGCGACGCGGCACACGCCCCTGAGGTTCGACAATAAGGGGCGGGCGGACCCTTTGCGTCTGGTCTGCTACACGGATGCAGACTATGCTGGGGATGTCGAAAAGCGGAAGTCCACATCCGGCTACGTGTTCTTCCTCGCTGGTGCAGCGGTCTTGTGGTGCTGCAGGAAGCACGACTACGTCGCCACCTCCACAGTGGAAGCAGTGTACATCGCGCTGGCCGAGGCGGTCAAGGAGGCGGTGTGGCTCCGCAGGTTGCTGGGGGAGCTGGGCGTGCCACTGCTGGAGCCTACGATGGTGCAAGAGGACAACACCGGCTCCATCTCGCTGACCAACAACCCGACGCAGCACACGAGGATGAAGCACATCGACGTGCATTATCACTATGCACGGGACATGGTCGAGAAGGGGCAGGTGGTGCTGCAGCACTGCAGCATGCACAATATGCTTGCGGATTGCTTGACCAAAGCGCAATCGGCGGACCGGCACGCGATGAGCGTGGCCGGACTTGGGATGACCAGCTATGACGGGCTAGAGGGCACAGCGGATGATGAGTGAGAGCAAGTAGGAGGAGCGGGAATGGCAGGTGCAAGGGGGAGAATGTTGAAAAATTGCCCCTCCGCATGCCCAAGAGCGGCGCTTGGAGGCGCCGACGAGCCGCCAGAAAGTGGAAGCTCCACGCCGGCAGATCTGGGAACTCGATGATTGCTCTGATCCTCGTAAAGTTTACGAGTTGCTGAATCTGGTCGAAGTTGTTTTGCCCAAATCGGATAACTATCGAGGGAGATATGGCCTTCCAAAGTTGGGGTGTGCGCAGCGACTCTGGGAGTCGGCTGTGACTTGAAATCCGGTCGATAATCGACCGGACCAAGAAACAAAATAACCGTTTGGAGAAAATGCTTCGATAGGCCTGCCGAGGCGTCCGGTGGAAGATCCACCTGATCCGGCGGTTCATCCATCAGATCGAGCAGTACAGGTTGTTACTGAGGGACTTAGCCAAAAACCTGGCTCAACGTCCGAAACTCAGTAATACGTTTTGTTACTCAGGGACTTAAAATTCTGACTGCAGGCCCGCGGACAGGTTTTGAACCTCGTCACACCCCATCACCGAAGGCAATCCAAAAGTGGGGAGGATGCGTGTAAACAGTGCAGGGGACCCTCACACCATGTGCAATGGGATATGTGCCTTGGGAAAGCCGCTTCGCACATGAAGGAAGGCGCCACGGCGAGTGGCGGCGTCAGGCTTCTGTGGTGGGTGAGACCTGCGCTTCGGCAAGCATAACTTGGGCTACACTTGGCCGAATTGTGCACAGTTTAGTGCGTTGGAGAGCTGATGACTAACCCTATAAATATTGTGATCATGTGCATGCTCAAAAACTAACGCAAAACGACGTTATTCCCATCGCAAACTGACTGTTTCTAAATTCCTGTTCACATAGCGTGAGGCAACCAGAAAGCTCACTCTCAGTCTCAGATTCGCCCAAAACAGTAGACGTGAACCACGAGAGACGATAAGAAAAACGTCGGGAACACACCACGTGGATCCATCCTGACATCGAGTGCTACCTTATTTGGCACACTAATGACTTTGCCCATATGTGCTGGGTCTTTGTCCTTTGATAGAAGAGATATGTGTGTTGCACACTTGATTCCTAGCTTCCATAGGCTGGTCTTGCCTGTGGTCGCCATTCGCGTGTCTTTTTTCATGACCGTGATGGGACCCAGTGCCCAATTCTTGCCTTCAAACTGGGTTGTGGAGCCATCGGCTCCTTAAACACCTCAGCAGGAGATGAGCCAGGAGGTGCAGACTTAGAGGATGAAGGTGCCAAGGAATGTGTCGGGACACTTGTCCCGACACATTCCCCTCCTGGCTCATCTCCTACTTTTATGTCGTAGACCAGGGCATCTGTTGACGCCCCAGAGCCATGTCCTAAATCTCAGGCCCCTGGCATTGGCCTGGAGCCATACACACACGGAGGAAGGCTTTGCTCACTCTCTTATTCCTTACAACCCTTTTGGCCTTGCACAATTTCCAGTGCAACGTCTTCCACGGCTGGCCCTTCAGCCAGATCCACTGATCTTGATGCACTCGGCCTTACTGTCAGTGTTGTTCCCCCTAAGTTTTTCATAGGGTACGCACATATTTCTCATGAGTTCCACAACACCCTCAAGGTCTCCACTGCCAAATACGTCGCTATATGCTTTGCAAAAAGTGGAATTCCCACATTTCCTCAAGAGGCAAACACTATTTGGCAGGCTCATGAGGTAGGCAATGCTGACCTATAGAAAAATACCATGTACGAGAAGCCAAGTGCCCTCAAGGAGCACACTGTTTTTGAGCTTGTCGATCTTCCATCAGGCTGCAAAGCTGTCTCAACATGGTGGATCCTTCAGTAAAAGCTAAAGCCTGATGGCAAGGTCGAAAGAGACAAGGCTTGGCTTACAGCTAAAAGGTTCTCTCAAATCCCTTGGATTGACTTCGACATTTGCTCTAATCGGACGGTATACCAGTGCCTACTCTCTTCTACCACTGCCTACTCTCTTCTAATCCTGGTCGCACAGCATGACTGGGAACTAGAGTAGATGGACGTCAACAATGAGTTCTTGCATGGATTTAGTGACAAGGAGATCTGCATGATGTACCACTGGGCTTCATAGACGGTACAAACAAGGTTTGGAGACTGTTCGAGGCCTTGTATGGGCTTAAGGAGTCAATGGACTGTTGTAACCTAGATTTATCCTCCACTCTTGAGAGAAGCGGCTATCATCGCAGCACCGTGGATCCATTGCTCTTTTTGAGTGCTCCCTTAGAGCCTTTTGTGGCCATTTTGGTCTACGACGATGATCTTCTCACTGCCTCCTCCAGCCCTGCTCATGTCTAATCAGTTAAGAATTTGCTGCAGTATACGTAAATGATGAAGGACTTGGGCTCAGTTCAATTATTTGTTTTTTATGAAGCTTGAGTGTGATTGCCAGTGTCGCACTCTACACATTCATCATCCTGCTATGTATGCAGTCTGAGAGAGTGCTTTATTCCCCTGCTAGCCGACATACCCACTGCCTGTACGTGGATGAATCCACCAGGTCAGTGCCTGCTGATGTCTCTTGTTTCATCATAGTTGGAGGAGACAATCAATGTAGCCAATCAGCTCACTATGAATGGATCTCTCCTGTATCTCACGACCACCACTGAGGTGGATGTGGCCTTCTTGGTTAACATCTAGGCCCAATTCTCCAAGGATCCTCGTCAGAGACGTCTCAAGGCTGCACTACGTATTTTCCACTAAATGCTCTGTAATGCATGTGGAGGACTGTGCTGTTGCGTACAACCCTCCGTGGTCATTGACGATTAGAAAAACGATGTCTGGAAGCAAAATGCAGATGTTCGTAGCCACACTTGTCATGTATTTCTGATTGGTGTGTCTGCTATCTAGTAGAAGAGTGGGAAACCTGGATGTGTTATCCACAGCTCAAGTTAGGCAGAGTATGTTGCAGTCGGCATAGGTACATGTGAGTGTGTACTGCTTTCCCGCTTGCTACAACACCTGCATGTCCCCATCTGGTGCATCACTCTATGCTACAACGATCAGAGCACAAAGGCGATTGCTGGTTATGGTGGCATGCATCAGTCTTGCACAAAGCATATCACATACATACATACATACATACATACATACATACATACATATATATATATATGTATATATATATAAATATCATCTATTTTACTTGGCATGACTTTGTACATGAGCACATTGCTGCCGGAGAGGTTCAGGTTGTCTGGGTCGACAAGCGTCAGAAGCGTGCACCAAAAAAATTCTCACCAAAGCTCTCAACAATAGCATATTCAAGGGTGTTGTGCATGCTGTTGGTCTGCAGTATGCTTGTGATGTCCCTGGTTGATGTTGATGTACCTTTTGAGTCCATGACATGATCGTGCATTGCTCCTGCTCTCATGTATGTGAGGAATGGGTGTAATGGGTGTAAAATACGCAAGTGACCTCTTGAGTGTATTCACTCAAGAGGTCACTTGCGTATTCAACACACACACACACACAGGCACACACACACAGATGCACACACACACACACACACA
>SZWC01002929.1:135003-184822 GCA_023375785.1 Penium margaritaceum
ATACACACACACACACACACACACACACACACACACACACACACACACACACACACACACACACACACACACACACACACACACACACACACACACACACACACACACACACAGAGTCACTGCAGGTGACTGAACTGAAGTGAAGCTCTCGGTACAAAAACAAGTGACCACGCACTGCCGGAATCTCAGCCGAGTGCAAGAGTAGTGTCCACAGCATTCTGTGCAACTGTGTTAGAGAGCTTGATTGCTATGATCAGCATGACATGCATGCTTTCTGATAGCATCAACTGGAGCAACACATGATTGGGAAGCATGCACCCACATATGCTCACGGTCAATGTGGTTAACTGTGCTGTAGTTATGCATGCTTAGACATGTCTGTTGCATAGTGATGCTGGGATACTGATCCCGTGGGACCACAGGTCTGATTCATTATGCAGTGTGAGAAACCACCGGCGGCACATTTGTGGATGGGTCTGGTTTGATCCCAGGGTGGTGGCCAGGCCCCACACCTATCACCTCGCGTAGGTAGTCCGTTCAACCAGCGGCAATCAATCTGTCCCCCTGTTAGCACCATTACTCACTTCTTTGCTCGGTTGCTTCCTAAGTAATGAGCTTTCTTCCGATACATGTTGTAGTAGCATATGCTTGCTCTCTTGCTATCCCACATGTACTACACCAGGAACCCGTTATCGCATTAGCTATCAAACCATGCATAAGTGTGATGTAACATACACCAAACCGAGCAAAGTTGCCAAAATTCTAATCCACAATGCATAGTCCAAAGCTACCATTGTTCCATTATGGATGTTTTTTTTGTGCAACCATGACTGTTTGTTCATAATCCACGAAGAGATGCAGTTCACAATGAGGAACACGTGCTTCTTTGACCATTATACTCCACTCATCCGTCGTAAAACTACTCTCCATGAGACACAAGCCCACTCTTCCACCAAGGCCACTAAAATGAGTAAATATTTTAAATCAACATTTAGTTTGGTTTGAAAAATAGATGCTCCACTATGCCATTAATCACCGCGGTATTTGGGTGACCCCACTACATATATCACTTCTTGCAACATGGACATAAGAACGAGGCCAAGAACACTTGGCTTGTAAGCTAGAGAGTGCCAACAACATTGATAACGTCTTGAGGCATCACTGAATGTGCAATATGCGTGTGGATTTAGAGTCCGAATGAAAAATGATGCAATATTGGCCCAAGAACGGGGTCAATCCATCAATGATTGAGGAGATTATGCCGCATCAAAGGTTGGACCAATTGAGAGGAAAGCAGGTCATGTAGATTCATCCCCAGGACCAATGGTCAACCTCTAGAAGACCCAAGGTGGCCAACGCACATCTTGGTGCCTGGTTGGTCAAGGAATCCAAGCTCATTTACTTTCAAGGGCACTTTGAACTGGCGCCCTTATGTGAAACTATGAGCCAGAGTGCTTCAAGTGGCCATCATCCCCGCAAATGGTGCGTCCAGAAGAACATTACAGAAATTCATGGAAACAGTCATATCTCTGATCCGCCAGTCCTTCACAGATCGATGCACATTTCTGTGGGGTGGAAATTGGGGAAGGTGGACTGCATGATAATGAAATAACAACTCGGGTATTGTTACAGATGTAACACAGCTTCTACATGGAAATTGTCATTGGAGCTTGTAGCTTCACCTCTATGTCACTCTAAGGGAAATATTCATCAACGACCTGGGCAGGGAGGCTCAAACGTTTCAAGTCTCTCGAGGCTCATTTTTGTTTTTTCTGTCAAGATGAGATCCGCGTGGATGCTGTCCCAAAGTTGGTTTGATAAACTCTATTGGTTCACGTCTACTGTTTTGGGCAAATCTATGACTGAGCGTGAGCCTTTTGGTCGTCTCATGATATGTGAGTAAGGATTTAGAGAAAGTTAGTTCGCGCAGGGAATAACGTCGTTTTGCATTAGTTTTTGAACATGTCCGCGGACCTGCAGTCAGAATTTTGACCAAGTCCCCAAGTAACAAAACGTACTTCTGAGTTTCGAACGCCGAGCCATGATTTTGGCTAAGTCCCTCAGTAACAACCTGCACTACTGGATCCGGTGGATGATCCGCCAGATCAGGTGGATCATCCGCCGGAAGCCTCGGCAGGCCTATTGGAGCAATTTCTCCAGATGGTATTTTTGTTACTCGGTTTGGTCGATTATCGACCGGATTTTGAGTCGCAGCCGGCTCCCAGAGCCGCTGCGCATAGCTCAACTTTGGAAAGCCATATCTCCCTCGATACTTGTCCAATTCCGGCAAAACAACTTCCACCAGATTGAGCACCTTGTAAAGTTTCAGGGTCAATCCTCCATTATAGGATCCAAGCAGTCCTTGAGTCACCAGATGCGCCGGAGCGGTGTTAACACTTTTCTGGCGGCTCGTCGGCACCTCCCGACGCCGCTCATGGGCATGCGGAGGGGCAATTTTTTCAACATTCTCCCCCTTGCACCTGCCATGCCCACTGCTCCTTCTTGCTCTCACTCATCTTCCGCTGCACCCTCCAGCCCATCATAGCTGGTCATCCCAAGTCTGGCCACGCTCATCGCGTGCCGCTTCGCGGGTTGCGCTTTGGTCAAGCGATCCGCAAGCATGCGGTGCGTGCTGCAGTGCTGTAGCACCACCTGCCCCTTCTTGACCATGTCCCGTGCATAGTGATAATGCACATTGATGTGTTTCATCCTCCTGTGCTGCGTCGGGTTGTTGGTCAGCAAGATGGAGCCGGTGTTGTCCTCTTGCACCACCGTAGGCTCCAGCTGCGGCACGCCCAGCTCCCCCTACAACCTGTGGAGCCACATCGCCTCCTTGACCGCCTCGGCCAACGCGATGGACTCTGCTTCCACTGTGGAGGTGGCCACGCAGTCCTGCTTCCTGCTGCACCACAAGACCGTTGCACCAGCGAGGAAGAACACGTAGCCAGATGTGGACTTTCGCTTGTCCACATCCCCAGCGTAGTCTGCATCCGTGTAGCAGACCAGACGAAAAAGGGACCGCCCGCCCTTTGCCGTCGAACCTCAGGCGCGCGTGTCGCGTCGCCTGCAGGTAGCGGAGGATGCGCTTGACCGCCTGCTTGTGTAGTGGCCCTGGATCGGCCACGTACCTGCTCACTTGGCCCACCGCGTAGGCCAAGTCTGGTCGAGTCGCAACCATGGCGTACATGAGGCTACCCACCGCCGATTGGTAGGGCACCCCTGCCATATTCTCTCGCTCTTCTTTTGCTTGCGGCGCCATTTCTGCACTTGGTTCACAGGTCGAGGAAACCGGACTACACACCGGTTTGCAGTCCTCCATGCCGTACCGCTTCAGCACCTCGGCCACGTACTTGGCCTGACCCAGCTCAAGCGTGCGCGCCCTCCGGTTCCGCGTAATGCTCACCCCGAGGTAGAACTCTAGGTCCCCCATCTCCGACATCTGGAACCTGCTGCTCAGCAACTCTTCCAGCTGTTGTAGGCTCGGCAGGTCTGAGGAGCACAGGATCAAATCATCCACGTACAGTGTGACGATATGATGGAGCTTCTTGCTGCGCCGTGCCTACACGCTATGATCCGCCTCACAGGGCTTGAAGCCCAATTGTGCTATGAAGCTGTCCATATGTTGGTACCAGCATCTGGGCGATTGTTTTAGCCCGTACAAGGATTTCCACACCTTGTACACCTTGCCCTCTGGCGCCTCCACCCCCTCCAGTACCTCCATGTAGATTTCTTCGTCGATGATGCCATTGAGGAAGGCCGTCTTTACGTCCATCTGGTGGACTTCCATGTACGCTGTACGCACAGCCTCTGTCTAGAATCCTCGCGGCTACCTCGCATCCACAAGCATGGTCCGTACCATGTTGTGCAGCGTCTGGTTCGCCCACTCCGCCACTCCGTTGGACAGTGTTGAGTACGGCGTAGTGGGTTCCCACTTGATGCCCTGCTGCTTCATCTACCCGCTACAGCCCACGTACTCTCCGCCATTGTCGCTGCGTATCGCTCTGATCTTCTGGCCAATCTACCTCTCCACCACTGCGACGTACTCCTTCAGCCGGTCCAGGACCTCGCCCTTCCACTTCATGAAGTACTCGTAGAATTTTCTGCTGCAGTCGTCAATGAAGGTGACAAAGTATCTCAAGCCGCTGTTTGACGGCGTTTTGAACGGTCTGCACACGTCACTGTGCACGACCTCCAGCAGGTCCTTTGCGCAAGCCTCGTTCTCGTTGAACGGCTTGCACCGCGCCTTGTCCAAAATGCAAGGCTCGCACTTTTTGTACGCTACTCCATCTGCTACCGTGTTTACACCGTCGATGACAAGGCCACGCACCATGTCGCGCTTTGCCATCTTATTAACGGTTGCGTGCACCAAATACCCCAACCGACGTTTCGAGAGCTCTAGATCAGCCCTTCCTCCCTTGGCCATGTTGACGACGCGCTCTTGCGAGTCTGCTGCATCCGATAACGCAGGGACCACCTTGGTCTCCTTGATGTAGAGACCGTCCTCGTGCTGCGCCTCTAGCACGACCTTGCCGTCGCCGTCGATGCGCACCAGTGTGCCTTTCTTGCGAAAGAGCACCTCATATCCCTTGTCCATCAAGCGGCTAACACTCAGGATGTCAACCAGGCCGGGGACGTGCTGCACATCACGGATTGTGCACAGCTCCTTCTTACCGCCCACCACGACTTCCACCTCCACGTTGCCTTGGCCAGCCGACGGCTCGACTTTGTTGTTCGTGACCACCATTGACTTGGAGGACTTCTCGTAGGTGACGAACCCCACCTTCTCGACTTGGGTGTGCTCCTCGGCCCCGGAATCTAGGCACCGCCTGTTGGCCTTCTTGGGGAAATGGTTCTTGTTGCCGTTGAGGAGCAACCTGCCCTTGCTGTTTTTGCCGCCAGTCTTTGCCTCCTCCGGGCATTCACGGGCCCAATGGCCCTCCTTGCCGCAATTGCGGCATGCACCTTTCATGGTGCCCTTCTTGCCGCCGCCCTTTCCGCCGCTTCCTCGGCCCCCGCTTCCGCCACCACGCGTTTTGGTGATGAGGGCCATGAGGAGGGCCATCGCCTATAGCTGTGTGTCAATCCTCCACCCCACGTCGTTGCATTGCGAGGTGAGCGACTCGATCTGCTGCATGGCGGAAATGACATCATCTCCCTCCTTGATTCTCACCGTGAGGAGCCGCTTCATCGCAAAGATATTGTTCGCGAGCGACTTGGATTGGTTGATGGCGCAGAGCTTTTGCCAAGCTTCGGCCGCCAGCTTGTAGCCCTGGAAGTAGCCCCACTGCGACTCGGCCGTCCCGGACACCAGGAGCATGAGCGCCTCCGTGTTCTTCTTTTCGAAGGCCTTCTCCGCGTCCGTAGTAGTCGCCTCTGTGAGCACCTCCTTTCCCAAATGACATCCAGCAGCCCCTTATGCGAGAGGTGCAATTCGAACTGCCACCTTCGAAGCCCGGGCCGCTCGCATACTTCTGAATGGGCTGCGTCTCCTTTTGCGCCATGTGTGCAGCTACTACTCCGACGAGTTCTTAGAACTTCATGGCAACGTCCAAGATGACGATCTTGTGCGCTGTAGAAGACGTGAATGATGGACGCTATCAGGCCAGCGGGGCCCATAACCCTTTGTCAAGATGAGATCTGCGTGGATGCGGTCCCGACGTTGGTCTGATAGACTCTACTGGTTCACGTCTACTGTTTTGGGCGAATCTGAGACTGAGCGTGAGCTTTCTGGTCATCACACACTATGTGAGTAAGGATTTAGAGATAGTGAGTTTCTGAAGGGCTAGTGATGTCGTTTTGCGTTAGTTTTTTAACATAGACATGATCACAACATTTATAGGGCTAGTTATGAGCTTTGCAATGTACCAAACTGCGCACAATTCGGCCAAGCATAGCCCATATTACGCTTGCCAAAGCGGAGGTCTCACCCATCACGGAAACGCCTAACGCCTCCATGGCGCACACACGCCGTGGCGCCTTCCTTCACGTGCGAAGCGCCTTTCCCAAGGCACAGATCCTCTTTCACGTGGTGTAGGGATCTCCTGCACTGTTTCCACGCACCCTACCCACTTTTGGGTCAAGTTTGGTGATGGGGTGTGACGAGGTTCAAAACCTGTCCGCTGACCTGCAGTCAGAATTTCTACCAAGTCCCTGAGTAACAAAATGTACTACTGAGTTTCGGACGCCAAGCCATGATTTTGGCTAAGTCCCTCAGTAACAACCTGTACTACTGGATCCGGTGGATGATCCGCCGGATCAGGTGGATCATCCGCCGGAAGCCTCGACAGGCCTATCGGAGGAATTTCTCCAAATGGTGTTTTTGTTACTCGGTTGGTCGATTATCGACCGGATTTGGAGTCGCAGCCGGCTCCCAGAGCCGCTGCGCATACCTCAACTTTGGAAGGCCACATCTCCTTTGATACTTGTCCGATTCCAGCGAAACAACTTCCATCGGATTCAGAAACTTGTCAAATTTCAGGGGCATTCCTCCATTTTAGGATCCAAGCAGTCCTTGAGTCGCCAGATCCGCCAGAGCGGTGTTAACACTTTCTGGCGGCTCGTCGGCACCTCTCGGCGCTGCACTTGGGCATGCGGAGGGGCATTTTTTTCAACATTTACATTGTCTCCTTGTTTTGTTTCCCAAACGATGGGGGAGAATCAACCCAAACTTGTGAGTTTACATGAGTTTTCTGATTAAAAAACCTTGATTTTAGCACCAAATGAACTTCACTTATGTTTTTGGCGTGTTGGTGTAAAATCATTGCATGCAAGGCACGTATACAGATGTCACTCTGACTGTTAATCTCTTATTGTATATAATTCTCCTCTTTTGGTGGCCGTGAGTGTGCAGGGCATGCTGGTACAGTGAGTGGAGGTAACGCACCATGAAGGCACGTGACTGTCATCCTCTTCACAGGTGGTTGACTCCATCCTGATCGCATGGCCCATCTTCTTCATCTCTGGGGCCTGACGTGCTTAACGTGTGCTTAGGCTTCTAGAGTGAGCCTATTTTCATCCACTAACTTAGTCTGTTCGTAGCTTGCTCTTGTTGTGAGACCTATGATGGACCTGCAAACTCGTGGTTGAGTAGGCATAGACTATGCCACCTGGCAAGTGACAGATCGTGTGTCCCATGTGGAGCATGCACATTTGCTCGCTCTCAGTTTCAGGCTGTCGAGGGCATTTGCCCTCAAGCGAGCATGGTCAAGGACGGGTGAGTTCTACTAGTGACCTCAAACCTAACACTAGGGTTTCTTGTTACTGTAGCACGTGTATTTTATTCTTTATGGCCGCCATGGAGTTTTGAACGTAGCTTTGTCTAGGATCCAGATTTTTTCCTGCCGTTTGTTGCTATGGAATTGTGGCAAGTTTCTTACGATGTCAGTGCATAGTTTGATGGCTAAGCAAAGAGCATTACGTCAGCACCGAGCAAAAAAAGGGCCAGCCAAGAAGATTGTAGAAGTAGGCCATTTTCTCATCCCACTCAGCACATGCATCCTCCAGCATGGAAAACTCTGGCTGTGGTTGGCCCATGAGCGCCGGCACCCTTTGAGGTGGCAATTTCTGGTCCACAGCAGCTGTAGTCGTATGTGTACCCAGCAGTCTCTGCTCCATCCCCACCACGGTACTAGGGGCCTGTCTTCATGTCCCCGTACGTCTGTGCACGAGCTTATCTTCTGGCGTGGGCATAGAGGGTGTACGCCGAGATGATCGAGCCACAATAGCCTTTTCCCCTTCCCCCCGGTCCAGGGTGGAGCACACCCATGGAGCTGCATCTACCTGAGTCGACTACTAGCCCACAGCCACCAGGTCAGAAATTTGGTCACACACATATTACCAAGACACACGCGCTGCCCATGCATGAGTGGTTGTTTGACACTGCTGCATCACATCACATGTCATTTCACCATCATCTGTTTGCTGCATTCCATGCCACACGTGATGTTGAGGGTGTGAAGACTCGGTGAGGAGAAGTGCTATTGGTTGAAGTTGTGGACACGGTGGCTCTCCAAGCACCAGGGGGGGTGTTGTGGCTGACTGGCATCTTGTATGTACCGCGGCTGTTGTCGGGGGGACGACTAGATCAGAAACCCAATGTGTTTGCACAAAAGCAGCATTGAATTCTCTTTGATGTGTGTGGTAACTTGCTGGCTGATGGGCTGCTGCACACCGACATGCTGCACAAACTGACCTTGTTTTCTTTTGTCCAATCACAAGTGAAATGGCTCCAAGTACACGTTATCACAAGCACTGATGCAAAACACATAAAACTCATCGATCATTGCCTTGCGTACATCAACACTGAAACAGCCGCTGACTTACTGAAACACATCCCAACACATGGCTTGCTTCCCAGCAACTGTCCTCACGGTCTTAAAATGGACATATGCCTTCAGTGTCACGAAGAGAAGTCCTAAAGGCAAACCTTCCCTAGGTCAGCCAGTGTAACAACTAAACCTTTGGCACTGGTACATGTGGATCTGACAGGACCGATGCCAGTGCCATCAATTCAGTACGTGTTACTGTTTGTCTTGAATCAAACTGATGACTACAGCCGCTTCCGTTGGGCCTTTCTGTTGAAAGATAAAGCAGATTCCCAGCGTGCGATTGCTGAATGGATCCCTCTGGCCGAGAGACAGACCAGTTGTTCACTACTAAAGCTGAGAAAAGACAGAGGAGGAGAGTTTCTTGGCACAGTGACAATAGAACTCAAATTGAGAGGAGTCAAACATCAGAGTACAGTCCCATAAAACCCACAACAGAATGAAGTTGCTGAACATTAGTACAGATCCCTTTGGTGATGCCTTACGCACATTGCTCAATGAGTATGGTCTGTCATTTGGGTTCTGGGAAGAGGCTGTAAATTGTACCACCTGGGTACACAACTGTGTGTCACAGGGGCCAATTCTTAAGTCTGTCACATCCTGGGAACGTTGGTTCAACGAGAAGGCTGACCTGAAACTGGCCAGGGTTGTTGAATATTTGCCCCTCTACATGCCCAAGTGCGGCGCCGGGAGGCGCCGACGAGCCGCCAAAGAGAGGAAATTCCTCGCAGTTGGATCTGGAAACTCTAGGATTTCTCGGATATTTAAACTTAGGATTGTCCCCAAAATTTCATGAGTTGCTAAATCTTCTGGAAGTTGTTTCACCGGAATCGGACAAGTAACGAGGGTGGTATGAGCTTCCAAAATTGGGGTGTATGTGGCGGCTCGACTGCCAGTGAACAATTGACCAGAACGAGTAACAAAAAAACATCGGGGGATTTTGCTCGGGAAGACTGCCGAGGCGTCCGGTGGATGATTCGCCGGATGTCAGTAGTACAGTTTGTTACTTAGGGACTTGGCCAAAATCTTGGCTCGGAGTCCGAAACTCAGAAGTACGGTTTGTTACTCGGGGACTTGGACAAAACTTTGACTGCATGTCCGCGAACAGTTTTCGAACCACATCAATCCCCATCATCAAACTCGATGATTAACTCATCAAAACAGACCCCAAAGTCGCAAGGGGTGCCTCCAGTATGTGTAGGGACATGTGTGTCTTCGGAATGGTGTTTTGATGGGTCCTTGATGTGTGAGGGCGCCTCGGCGGGCGACGTGGTACACATCGCAGACTGAGCGGCTGGTTTGGGGTGCTGCGCTTTGGTTGACGTAGCGAGAGCTATGGTGATCCAAATCGTGCATGGTTTGGTGCATTGGAGATCTCATGACTAGCCGTACAAATTTTCAGATTATGTCAATGGCCAAAAACTAATGCAAAATCACGTTATAACCTTCGCAAAAGTGACTGTCTCATAACTGTCTTCCACTCGTAGAAACATAGCGTGAGGCGACCAGAAAGCTCACGCTTAGACTACGAACCATACGCCAAAACAAAGAAAGCCCTGAACACCAAGTGTAGACTCGTCAGGGCACGATGGAGCTGTCTCCACCCGAGGGCCGTTTTATGACAGCGGGTTATGGGCCCACAACCGTGACCAGTCTACAAATCGCTCACGGCTTTCGTGATGGACAGGATCGTCGTTGGGGACAACATCGCCGTCAAGCTCTAAACTCCCAAAATTGAAGACTGCACAAATAGCGCAGAAGGAGACGTAGCCCATCCAGAAGCATGCAGGTGGCCCTGGCTACGGGATATGGAGGTGGCACTTTGAGCTGCACTTCGCGCACAAGGGGCTGTTGGAGGTCATGAAGGGAACGGAAGTCCTCGATGAAGCGGCGGCAACAAAAGCGCAGAAGGCGGCCTTCGCAAAGAAGAACACGAAGGCCCTCATGACGTTGGTGTCCGGGACCGCCGAGTTGCAGTGTGACTACTTCCAAGGCTGCAACCTGGCAGCCAAGGCTTGGAAAAACTGTGCGCCATCCACCACTAAGGAGTTGTTGAACACGTGAATGTGACTCTAGATTTGGATTGCTTGCATTTTTCTGTGCAGGATTGAGCTTTGACTTGCTCGATTTGAGTGAGTATTCAGAAAGTTAGCCCAACCCGAAAATTGGGTGTTGGGAGGGTAGAATCTGGTACCCGCGATGGGTGACGGGATAATCCACCGCCAGTGATCCGAGTTTGTTCCTAATGGGCTCCAAATGCACCAGGGGCATGAATGAGGTAACTATAAGGACCTCCTTGACCAGTATGAAACTTTCCTTGATTTCAAGGTCAAAGCGCCTCCCGTTGCCTACCGTGCAAGGCAAGGTGGGCAACTCCACCAAGGGTTACTTGAACGGCCGTAGCAGGGGCTCTACTACTCTGATTTGGGCGTGTTTGGATGTGTTGGAAAGAGTAGATCATAGGCTATAAGGATCTGATGTAATATCACTATACAAACAAACAAGATTGTGTTTCAATTCAGTTCTACTGAATGCGGCATGTTCTGTCCACTCACATCTATGATTCTTATGCTCCACACTCTTCACCATTGGTGTCCTTTGGCTCCCCAAACATTGGTAACGTGAACCACTGAGAGCTAGGCATCCTTGAGGCTACCTCCACACCCACTAGTACCAACGAAGTGTTATGGGCCCACATGCCTAGAAGGACCCTGGCTGTATAGCTTTCACGCTACCGCCGCAAGCCATGGCAATGACCAAGTGAGAGAGCATTGGCGTCATCTCCAAGTTTGACAGGAATGACTTTCCTTTGTGGAGGTGGCAATTTGAGGTCTACCTCGATGACAGAAGCCTGCTTGAGCTGGTTAACGGTAAAGAGTCCGCCCCTTTGGATACCGCGACGCCGGAGGAAGTGGACAAGTATGAGAAGCGCAAAAAGAAAGCGCTTGCATTGTTGGTGTTACCGCTAGCTCCACCGTAGCGTGCACTGATTCAAGGATGTACGGAGGCCACACACGCTTGGAAGAAGCTCTGTACCATCTACCAGTTCACCAACCTTGCTAGCCAGCTCCTTGTCTTAAAGAGGCTTGTCATCCTTCGAGCCAACGAAGGCGACGACATCATGGAGATCTTGCAGCAGATTGAGCCCCTCACTGCGGATTGCATAGCCACCGGATTGAAGGTCGACTCTCAGCTGCAAGCCATGATCCTCCTTCTAGCCTTGCCGGACAGTTGGAGTCCCATGATCACCGATGTAGGCGGCTGGTCCGCCGATGAGCTGAAATACCCAAAGGTGACTGAGTACATCCGCAATGAATGGATGCAGCATGGTCGGAGAGAGAGCGGGGTAACGTCAATTTCCGGCTTTGCCGTCCGCCCTCAAGGTGGAGGGGGAGGCAAGAAGGGGAATGGTGCCAAGCAAGGCATGAAGAGAGGTGACAACAAGGAGGAGTGCTACAACTATGGCAAACAGGACCACTATGCACGCGACCGCCTCAACAAGAAGTCGGACCAGCCCCAGAAGGGTAGGAAGAAGGACACCCAAGCCATGATGGCTAGGGAGTCTACCGACTTGACAGATCCGGACATCACGGTGATCGACTCTGGATCAAGTCGCCACACACAATGCAACTGGGCAGCATTTGTCACCTACAACGCCACCGAGTGGCACATGAAAATGGCCAACGACAGAACAGAGTTGGCCGCGGGCAAAGGCAATGTTCGCATCAAGTCGGTGGTCAATGGGAAATTCATTCCATGCACCATCTACGACGTGCTCCACACGCCCAACTTTGGGACAAACCTGCTGTCGGTGAGCCGCCTTACCGACAAGGAGCTCCAGGTACTCTTCAAAAAGAAAGAAGCCAACATCCAAAAGGAGGAGGATGGCGAGGCGATTTCATGTTGCAAGAGGGAGGAGGACCTGTACCTCCTTTGTACCAAGGTTCTTGTCGATACGGCAAGGACTGACGCCGTCCACCTCGTGAGAAAGGATGAAGGACACCTGGACCTATGGCACCACCGCTTCTGCCACATTGCACTTGCAATAGTGAAGGAGATGGCTAAGAAAGAGGTGGTGCGAGGCCTCGATGTCAAAGGTATCGACGCAGCCAAGAATGTCGTGTGCAAGCCGTGCGTGGTCGGCAAGGCGACACGGTAACGGTTCGATGGCAAAGGGACGCGTGCATCAGTGAAGTTGGAGGTAGTCCACACTGTTGTGTGCACACCATTAGAGAGCTCCATCGGGAGCGCTCTTTAATTCTGGACCTTCATCGACGATCATAGTCGCAAGCTCTACCTCTACATCATCAAGATGAAGAGTGATGTCTTGACATGTATGCAGATTTTTTTGGCAGAAGTGGAGCGGCAAAAAGGGTTGAAGGTGAAGGCGTTCTGGAGTGACAACGGTGGCGAGTATGAGGGGTGCTCAGCATGGATGAAGAGTAAGGGGATTGCTTAGCAGAAAATACGCCACACTCTCCGCAGTAGAACAGCGTCGCCATGAGGGCAAACCATACCATTCTCAACATGGTCCGGTTGAGCGATGCCGGCCTCGTGCAACGGTACTGGGGCGAGGCGACATGGACAACGGCGTACATCATGAACTTGATGCCAACAAAGCCTCTAAAAGACACGGAGTCCAAGGTGTGGAAGATGCCACAAGAAGTGTGGAGTGGGAGGAATCCAACTGTGGCTCACCTCTGCACATTTGGCTACATTGCACATGCTTTTGTGCAGGCACGGGAGAGGCGAGGCAAGCTGGAACCGCGGACTCGCCGGTGCATCTTTGCCAGGTACGAGAGCAGGAGCAAGGCGTACCTGCTCCTCAACCCATGGAGGCAGCAGATCGTGAAGATTCACGACATCACGTTTGACGAGGACAGCCATTGGATGGACAAGGACGTGGGTCTCTCCATATAGGGGGAGTGGCTGCCACTCCTCCAGGGGGAGACAATGAAGGACGCAAAAGAGGGTGACGTCCAAGGAGCTCCAACCAGCAAGAACCATCCAGGGGATGGGGAAGTGGCTGATTTGCATTGAGCCAAGTCGGACAACGAGTCCAAAGCGCTGGCAGCAGTGGAGCTGAACGAGGAGGTAGGGAGTGAGCCCGCATCTCCACGGTTTCCAGGAGAGGGGAAGCAGGCTAGCGGTACAAGTGGTGTCGCGAGAGGACAGCAGCAGCAGTAGTAGCAACAGCGGTAGCAAGGGCAGTTGCCTCAATAATAGCAGCCCCAAAGAAGAAAACGTGCTAGGAGGACGGCAAAACGGTACGATGCTACAAAGGGCATCTAGACTGGGTTCACTTGAGCGATCTTTGCACAAGAGGAGCCCAAGATTGTCAAGGAGACGTTCTAGAAGAAGGATGGGGCTGATTGGGAGGAAGCTATGAAATCTGAGCTCGCCTCCCATGAAGAGAGTGGCACTTGGCAACTGATTGACAGGCCGGAGGGTGCGAAAATCATCGACTCCAAGTGGATCTTCAAGAAGAAGCTCACCAAGGAGGGAAAGGTGGAGCGGTACAAGGCGGGGCTAGTTGCGAAGGGGTATGCCCAACAAAAGGGTGAACACTACGATGACACCTTTGTATCGGAGGCGATGTTTGCCTCCATCCGCTCCATCCTCTCAGGAGTGGCGGCGCACGACTATGAAGTCCACCAAATGGATGCTGAAATTGCGTTCTTCAACGACAACCTGGACAAAGAGTGTTGAAAAAAAATTGCCCCTCTGCATGCCCAAGTGCGGCGCCGGGAGGCGCCGATGAGCCGCGAGAAAGTGGAAGCTCCGCACCGGCGGATCTGGCGACCCAAGGATTGCTTGGATCGGATCAATGGAGGATTGACTCGTAAAATTTACAAGTTGCTGAATCCGGTGGAAGTTGTTTTGCTGGAATCGGATAAGTATCAAGGGAGATATGGCCTTCCAAAGTTGGGGTGTGCGTAGTGACTGTGGGAGCCGGCTGCGACTCGAAATCCGGTCAATAATCGACCGGACTGAGTAACAAAAATACCATATGGAGAAATTGCTCCGATTGGCCTGCCGAGGCGGTGTCCAGTGGATGATCCACCTGATCCGGCGGATCATCCTCCGAATCCAGTAGTGCAGGTTGTTACTGAGGGACTTCGCCAAAAACCTGGGTCGGCGTCCGAAACTCAATAGTATGTTCTGTTACTCAGGGACTTACTCGAAATTCTGACTGTAGGTCCGCGGACAGGTTTTGAACCTCGTCACACCCCATCACCAAACGACACCCAAAAGTGGGGAGGGTACGTGGAGACAGTGCAGGGGACCCCCCACACCATGTGCAATGGGATATGCGCCTTGGGAAAGGCACTTCGCACGTGAAGGAAGGCGCCACGGCGAGTGGCACGTCAGGCTTCCGTGGTGGGTGAGACCTGTGCTTCAGCAAGCATAACTTGGGCTACGTTTGGCAGAATTGCGCACGGTTTAGTGCAATGGAGACCTCATGACTAGCCCTATAAATGTTGTTGTCATGTGCATGCTCAAAAACTAACGCAAAATAACGTTATTCCCTTCGCAAACTGACTGTCTCTAAACTCCTACTCACATAGCGTGAGGCGACCAGAAAGCTCACACTCAGTCTCGGATTCGCCCAAAACAGTAGACATGAACCAATAGAGTCTATCAGACCAATGTCGGGACCACATCCACGTGGATCTCATCTTGACAAAGGGTTATGAGACCACCGGCCTGATAGCCTCCATCGTTCACATCTTTTGCAGCGCACGGGATCGTCATCTTGGACATCGCCGTGAAATTCTGAGAACGCGTCGGAGTAGCAGCTGTGCACATGGCACAGAAGGAAACGCAGCCCATTCAGAAGTATGTGGGCGGCCCGGGCTTCGGGCTATGGAAGTGGCAGTTCGAACTGCACCTCTCGCATAAGGGGCTGTTGGATGTCATGTTGGGAAAGGAGGTGCTCACAAAGGCGACTGCTACGGACGCGGAGAAGAAGGCCTTCGAAAAGAAGAACACGGAGGCACTCATGCTCCTGGTGTCCGGGACGGCCGAGTCGTAGTGGGGCTACTTCCAGGGCTGCAAGCTGGCAGCCAAAGCTTGGCTGCGCCATCCACCAATCCAAGTCGCTCGCGAACAAAATCTTCGCGATGAAGCGGCTCCTCACGGTGAGTATCGAGGAGGGAGATGATGTCATCTCCGCCATGCAGCAGATCGAGTCGCTCGCCTCGCAATGCAACGATGTGGTGTGGAAGATCGACACGCAGCTACAAGCGATGGCCCTCCTCATGGCCCTAGCTGACAATTGGGGCCCACTCGTCACTGTCCTTGGAGGATGGTGAGAGGACAAGCTCACCTATGGCGCGGTCGCAGAGTACATCCGCAACGAGGTGCAGCGTGGGAGCTGCGGGGAGTCCTCGACTTCCACATCGGCCCTCGTCACCAAAACGCGTGGTGGCGGAAGCGGGGGCTGAGGAAGTGGCGGAAAGGGTGGCGGCAAGAAGGGTGCCAGGAAAGGTGCGTGCCGCAATTGCGGCAAGGAGGGTCATTGGGCCCGTGAGTGCTCGTAGGAGGCAAAGACCGGCGGCAAAAACAGCAAGGGCAGGTCGCTCCTCAACGGCAACAAGAACCACTTCCTCAAGAAGGCCAACAACTGGTGCCTGGATTCCGGGGCCGAGGAGCATACCCAAGTCGAGAAGGTGGGGTTTGTCAACTATGAGAAGTCCTCCAAGTCAATGGTGGTCGTGGACGAAAAAGTCGAGCCGGCGGCCGGCCAAGGCGACGTGGAGGTGGAAGTCATGGTGGGCGGTAAGAAGGAGCTGTGCACAATCGGTGATGTGCAGCACGTCCCCGGCCTGGTTGACATCCTGAGTGTTAGTCGCTTGACAGACAAGGGATATGAGGTGCTCTTCCACAGGAAATGCGCAGTGGTGCGCATCAACGACAACGGCGAGGTCGTGCTTGAGGCAAAGCGCGAGGATGGTCTCTACATCGTGGAGACCAAGGTGGTTCTTGTGGCATCGGATGTAGCGGACTCGCAAGAGCGCGTCATCAACATGGCCAAGGGAGGAAGCGCTGATGTGGAGCTCTGGCACCGACGTTTGGGGAATTCGGCACCCGCAACCGTTAAGGAGATGGCGAAGCGCGACATGGTGCGTGGCCTTGTCATCGACGGTGCAGACATGGAAGCAGATGCAGCAGCACACAAAAAGTGTGAGCCTTGCATTATGGACAAGGCGCTGCGCAAGCCGTTCAACGAGAAGGAGGCTTGCGCAAAGGACGTGCTTGAGACCGTGCACAGCAACGTGTGCGGACTGTTCGGAACGCCGTCACACATCGGCTTGAGATACTTCGTCACCTTCATTGACGACTGCAGCAGAAAACTCTACGTGTACTTTATGAAGTAGAAGGGAGAGGTCCTGGACCGGCTGAAGGAGTACATCTTAGCGGTGGAAAGGCAGACTGGCCAGAAGGTCAGAGCGCTACGGAGCAACCATGGCACAGAGTACGTGGGCTGCAGCGGGTGGATGAAGCAGTAGGGCATCAAGTGGGAACCGACTTTGCCGTACTCGCCACAATCCAACAGAGTGGCGGAGCGGGCAAACCAGACGCTACTCAACATGGTGCAGACTATGATTGTGGATGCGGGGTTGCCGCGAGGGTTCTGGGCGGAGGCTGTGTGTACATCGAGCTACACCATCAACTTCACCCCAACACCATTGCTGAAGGGTAAGGGCGGCTACAAGACATCGTAGGTAGTTTGGAGAGGGCGCAAGCCAAATGTGGCGGACCTGAAGGTGTTCGGGTACAAGGCGCACGCGATGGTGCAGGCGACGCAACGACGCGACAGCAAGCTAGAACCGTAGGCAAAGCCATGCTTGTTCCTCGGCTACAAGAGCGCATCAAAAGCATACCGGCTCTGGGATCCGCGCACGCAAGAGATCATCCGCAGCCGTGACATCGAGTTCAACAAGAAGCAGAGCTTCAGCAGCAGCAACAACTACATGAGCGTTAGGAACACTCCGAAACAGGGGGGGTGGTTCTGGCTCCTTGACTACGAGGAGGAGCCGGCGGACACGAAGGTCGATGATGCGGTGTCGGAGCGCGGCGGTGTAGCAGGAGCAGCAGCCGACATGGAGGACTCCGACGACGATGAATCTGGGCTGGAGATCCAGCGGAATGATCCGTCGAAGGCGGCACCGCGGGTGCCAAAGCGCGCACTCCCGGCGGAGTTTGCGTCGGGCGTCGGAGAAAAATACTCCGGACGCGCCGCCCGTCCGGATGATGGTTCACCGGAGCGGGAGGGATCCTCGGGGAGCCGTCCGGTTGATGATTCACCCGAGCGGGCTGAGTCGGAAGGATTGCAGCAGAGTGATGAGACGCCACCAAAACTACTGTGCCGCAGCGGGAGGCAGCGGAGAGCGGGGAAGCGTTTTGACTCAGGCACCAGTCGATGGATCGGCATAACACGGTGCATGCTGGCTGCATCAATGGATCCGACAACTGTGGAAGATGCGCTTGCGCGGCCCAAGGGGAAACAGTGGGACGCCGCCATCAAGTCGGAGTTGGCGTCCATTGCTGAAAATGACACGTGGCAGCTGGTTGACAAGCCAAAAGATGCCAAGGTTATCGGCTCCAAGTGGGTCTTCAAGACCAAGTTCACAAAGGAAGGTGTGGTTGACAAGTACAAGGCGTGGCTCATGGCAAAGGGGTACGCACAGCGCAAGGGCGAGCACTATGATGAGACATTTGCCCCCGTTTCCAAGTTCACAAGCATCCGGGCATCAAGGTGGCAGCCGCGAAGGACATGGAGCTCCACCAGATGGACATAAAGACAGCCTTCCTCAACGGCATCATCGACAAGGAAATCTACATGGAGGTGTCGGAGGGGTTGGAGCCGCCGGAGGGCAAGGTGTGCAAGCTATAGAAATCCTTCTACGGGTTAAAACAATCGCCCAGATGCTGGTACTAACATATGGACAGCTTCATGGTACAACTGGGCTGCAAGCGTTGTGAGGCGGATCATAGCGTGTATGTGAGGCGCAGCAAGAAGCTCCATCAGATCGTCGCATTGTACGTGGACGATCTGATCTTGTGCTCCTCAGACCTACCGAGCCTACAGCAGCTGAANGCGAGCACTATGATGAGACATTTGCCCCCGTTTCCAAGTTCACAAGCATCCGGGCATCAAGGTGGCAGCCGCGAAGGACATGGAGCTCCACCAGATGGACATAAAGACAGCCTTCCTCAACGGCATCATCGACAAGGAAATCTACATGGAGGTGTCGGAGGGGTTGGAGCCGCCGGAGGGCAAGGTGTGCAAGCTATAGAAATCCTTCTACGGGTTAAAACAATCGCCCAGATGCTGGTACTAACATATGGACAGCTTCATGGTACAACTGGGCTGCAAGCGTTGTGAGGCGGATCATAGCGTGTATGTGAGGCGCAGCAAGAAGCTCCATCAGATCGTCGCATTGTACGTGGACGATCTGATCTTGTGCTCCTCAGACCTACCGAGCCTACAGCAGCTGAAAGAGCAGCTGAGCAGCAGGTTCCAGATGTCGGACGTGGGGGAGCTGGAGTTCTACCTCGGGGTGAGCATTATGCGGAACCGGAGGGCGCGCACGCTTGAGCTGGGTCAGGCCAAATACGTGGCCGAGGTGCTGAAGCGGTACGACATGGAGGACTGCAAACCGGTGTGCAGTCAAGTCTCCACGACCTGTGAACTAAGTGCGGAAATGGCGCCGCAAACAAAAGAAGAGCGGGAGAATATGGCAGGGGTGCCCTACCAATCGGCGGTGGGTAGCCTCATGTACGCCATGGTTGCGACTCGACCAGAATTGGCCTACGCGGTGGGCCGAGTGAGCAGGTCCCTGGCCGATCCAGGGCCACTATACAAGCAGGCGGTCAAGCGCATCCTCCGCTACCTGCACACGACATGGCACGCGCACCTGAGGTTAGAAGGCAAAGGGCGGGCGGACCCTTTTTTGCCTGGTCTGCTACACGGATGCAGACTACGCTGGGGATGTGGACAAGCGGAAGTCCACATCCGGCTACGTGTTCTTCCTCGCTGGTGCAGCGGTCTCGTGGTGCAGTAGGAAGCACGACTGCGTCGCCACCACAACAGTGGAAGCAGAGTCCATCGCGCTGGCCGAGGCGGTCAAGGAGGCGGTGTGGCTCCGCAGGTTGCACGTTTTGTTACTCAGGGACTTCATCGAAATTCTGACTGCAGGTGCGCGAACAGTTTTTGAACCTCGTCACACCCCATCACCAAACGCCACCCAAAAGTGGGGAGGGTGCATGGAAACAGTGTAGGGGACCCCCCACACCATGTGCAATGGGATATGCGCCTTGGGAAAGGTGCTTCGCACGTGAAGGAAGGCGCCGCGGCGAGTGGCGGCGTCAAGCTTCTGTGGTGGGTGAGACCTGTGCTTCGGCAAGCATAACTTGGGCTACAATTGGCCGAATTGTGCACAGTTTGGTGCAATGGAGAGCACATGACTAGCCCTATAAATGTTTTGATCATATGCATGCTCAAAAACTAACACAAAACAAAGTTATTCCCTTCACAAACTGACTTTCTCTAAATTCCTGCTCACATAGCTTGAGGCGACCAGAAAGCTCACGCTCAGTCTCAGATTCGCCTAAAACAGTAGACGTGTACCAATAGATTCTATCAAACCAACGTCGGGACCGCATCCACGCGGATCTCATCTTGACAAGGAGGTCCCCATGGAGATGTCGAAGGGGGTGGACGCACCGCCAGGGAAGGTGTGCCGACTTTGCAAGGCACTCCATGGGTTGAGGCAAGCGCCACTCATATGGTACCTGAAAATGGACGACTTCATGGCCAAGCTTGGCTTCAAGTGCTGTGAAGCTAATCAGAGCATGTACATGTAGAAGCAGCCGGGGTTACACCAGATCATGGTCCTTTACGTGGATGACCTCATCCTCATGTTGTCGGACATGGAGGAGTTGGTGAACCTGAAACGACAGCTTGGCGGTCGGTTCAAAATGACCGACATGGACGAGCTCCCATACTACCTCGGCGTCGCCATCAAGAGGGACCGCAAGGCACGCCCGCTGGAGATGCGGAAGGCAAAGTATGTGCAAGAAGTGCTCCGCCGCTACAACATGGAGGAGTGTAACCCCATCGGCACACCCATGACCACCACATGTGCGCTCAGCTTGAGTATGGGGCCGAGCATTGACGAAGTGAAGGAGGACATGGCAAGTGTGCCATACCACTCCGTTGTGGGGAGCATCATGTACGCAATGGTGGCCACGCGGCCCGATGTGGCTTTTGTGGAGGGCCAAGTGAGACGCTACGTTGCTGACCCTGGGGTGCTGCACTGGCAAGTGGTGAAGCGAATTCTCCGCCATCTCAAGACGACAAAACAGTTGCGGCTCGTGTTTGGAGGGGGAGCCCACTACGATTCCCTCAAGTTGGTTGGCTTCTCCGATGCCAATTGTGTTGGTGATGTGGATGAAATAAAATCAATGTCAGGGTACATGTTTGTGATTGATGGTGTAGCAGTTTCATGGGAAAGCAGGAAGCAAGACTGCGTGGAACTGTCCAGCACCGAAGCGGAGTACATCGCGCTTGCAGAAGCCGCAAAGGAGGCGGTGTGACTGCGACGGCTGCAAAAGGAGATCGGCATACAGCAAAGGAAGCCGACGGTACTCAACATTGGCAACATGAGTGCCATCAGCCTTGCCTAGAACCCGTTGCTACACAGGAGGGCCAAGCACATTGAGATCAGGCGTCACTAAGTGCGGAACTTGGTGGCGAAGGAAGACGCGGTTATTGTGTATTGTGCCACTAAGCACATACTCGCCAACGCCATGGCCAAGGCACGGCCCAAGGACATGAATGATGCAAGCTGGATGGAGCTTGGTCTGCGCTGTGAGGTTCAAATTGCATAAGGTTCCAAGGGCAAGGCATCAAGGCTGACGTGCAAGGGGGAGATTGTTGACAGGGTGTGCCCCTTGCCATGAGTGTCGTTTATTGTACTCCCTGGTTCGACCACTGAGGAGTGGTTGAATACCTGATCTGACTTTAGATTTGAATTTTGTGGATTTTCCATGCAAGATAGAGCTTTGAATCGCTCAATTTGAGTGAGTATTCAGAAAGTTAGCCCAGCCCGAAAATAGGGTGTCGGGCGGATGCAGTCTGGTACCTGCCATGAGTGACGGGATAATCCACCGCCACTGATCCGAGTCTGTTCCTCATGGGCGCCAAATGTACTAGGGGCATGAACGAGGTAACTATATGGACCTCCTTGACCAGTACGAAGCTTTCCTTGACTTCTGAGTGAGAAAAGGTGCTATGACGGGTCATCGTCAAAGCGCCTCCCGTTGCCTAGCGTGCAAGGGAAGGTGGGCGACTCCACCAAGGGTTACTTTGACGGCCGTGGCAGGGGCTCTACTGTTCCGATTTGGGCATGCTTAGATGCATTGTAAATCTTAGATCACAGGCTATAAAGATCTGATGTAATCTGACTATGCCAACTAACAAAAGTTTGTTTCAATTCAGCTCTACTGAATGTGACGTGTTCTGCCCACTCACATCCGTGATGCTTATGCTCCACATTCTTCACCATTGGTGTCTATTGGTTCCCCAAACATTGGTATCATGAACTACTAAGAGCTAGGCATCCTTGAGGGTGCCTCCACATCCAGTAGTGCCAATATGGACCATGTTGGTGGATGTGGAATTGTCGCGAAGCTTCTGGGTGAAAGCTATGTATACGACGAACTACTCCATCAACCAAACTCCTACAGTGGTGCTGAAGGGGAAGAGCGGCTGGATGACGCCGCAGAAGGTGTGGAGTGGCCGCAAGCCAAGTGTGGCACAACTGAAAGTTTTCGGGTGCAAGGCGCACGTGATGGTGCAAGTTACGCAGAGGCACGTCAGGAAGCTGGAGCTGCGGGCAAAGTCGTATCTCTTCCTTGGCTATGAGAGGACGCATAAGGCTTACAGGCTCTACGACATGCGCAAGGAGGAGGTAATCCGTAGTTGAGACGTCAAGTTCGACAAGAAGCAGAGCTACATCAGTGGCAACAATGTGGGCGTGGTGGACTCTCCAAAGATGGGAGAGTGGTTCCAGCTCCTTGACCATGAGAAGGAGCAAGCGGACGCCAAAGTTTAGGATGCGGCATGAGAGCGCGACGGTGCACAAGCGGTGGTAGTCCACGCGCAATACTCCAAGAATGATCAAGCAGATGAGGAGATGCACCGGAAGGATTCGGCAGATGAGGCACCAAGGGTGCCAAGGCGCGCACTCCTGGCAGAGTGTGCATCGGGCATTGGTGGAAAATCCACTTGACGCGCTGCCCGTATGGGCGATGTTTCACTGGAGGGGGAGAGATCCTCAGGGAGCCATCTGGTTGCTAATTCACCAAAGCATGCAGAGCGGGAGGGATCGCAGCAGAGTGACGATGCGCCACCAAAACTGCCGTGCCACAAGGGGAGGCAACGGAAAGTGGGGAAACGCTTCAACGCAAGCACGGGCAGATGGATCGGCATGACGCGGTGCATGCTGGCTGCATCAACAGAGCCACATACCATGCAAGAGGCAGTTGCATGGCCCAAAGGGAATGAATGGGATGCAGCCATCAAGTTGGAGCTGCCTTCCATCACATAAAATGACACGTGGGAGTGGTTGACAGGCCAAAAGATGCCAAGGTCATAGGCTCAAAGTGGGTCTTTAAGACCAAGTTCACGAAGGAAGGTGTGGTTGGCAAATACAATGTGTGGGTGGTGGCAAAGGGATGCGCACAGCGTAAAGGCGAGCAGGACAATAAGACGTTTGCTCTTGTTGCCAGGTTCACAAGCATGCAGGGGATACTTGCGATGGCGGCTGCGAAGGACATGGAGCTCCACCAAATGGACGTAATGTCGGCCTTCTTGAATGGCATCATAGACAAAGAGATCTACATGGAGTTGCCAGAGGGGGTGGAGGCGCTCGTGGGCAAGGTGTGCAAGCTACAAAGGTCCTTGTATGGGCTAAAACAATCACCCAAATGCTGGAACCAAGAGATGGACAGCTTCATGGTCCAACTTGGCTTCAAGCGCTGTGATTCAGATCACACCGTGTACGTACGGCGTGACAAGCAGCTCCATCAGATCGTCACAATCTATGTGGACAACCTGAATTATCACTGGACAGATCTGCCGAGCCTACAGCGGCTGAAAGATCAGCTGAGCAACAGATTCCAGATGTCGGACATGGGGGAATCTGAGTACTACCTTGGGGTGAGCATCATGCAAAACCGGAGCGTGCGCACGCTTGAGCTGGGGCAGGCCAAATACATGACTGAGGTTTTGAAGAAGCATGGCATGGAGGACTGCAAACTAGTTGACAGTCTGGTCTCCACGACCTGTGAACTGAATGCGGCAATGGGGTCACAAACAATAGAAGAATGTAAGGATATGACATGGGTGCCCTACCACTCAGCAGTGGGTGCCTCATGTACGACATGGTGGTGACACGACCGGACCAGGCCTAGGCGGTTGGCCAAGTGAGCAGGTACGTGGCCAATCCAGGACAACTACAGTGGCAGGTGGTCAAGCGCATCCTCCGCTACTTATAGGAGACGCGGCATATACGCTTGAGGTTTGACGACAAGGGGCGGGCGGACCCCTTGCATCTGGTCTGCTACACAAATGTAGACCATGCTGGTGATGTGGACAAGCGGAAGTCCACATCCGGCTATGTGTTCTTTCTCGCTGGTGCAGCGGTCTTGTGGTTCAGTAGAAAGCAGGATTGTGTCACCATCTCCACAGTGGAAGCAGATTACATCGCGCTGGCTGATGCGATCAAGGAGGTTTTGTGGCTCCGCAGGCTGCTGGGGGAGCTGGGCATGCCGCAACAGGAGCCTACAATGGTGCAAGAGGACAACACCGGCTCCATCTTGTTGACAAACAACCCGATGCAGCATAGGAGGACACATCACATTGAAGCGCATTATCACTACGCACGGGACATGGTTGAAAAGGGACAGGTTCTTGTGGATTTCTTGACAATAGCGTAACCCGTGGACAGGCACGCAATGAGCATGGCCGAGCTTGGGATGACCAGCTATGATGGGCTCAAGGACACAACGGAAGATGAGTGATAGCAAGCAGGAGCAGCGGGCATGGCAGGTGGAGAATGTTGAAGATTTGCTCCGCTGCATGCCCAAGTGTGGTGCCAGTAGGCGCTGGCGAGCCGTCAGAGAGAGGAAAATATCTGCGGTTGGATCTAGCAGCTAAAGGATTAATCAGATCCTAGAATGGAGGACTGCCCCTAAAAGTTGACAAATTGCTGAATCCGATGAAAGTTGTTTCACCAAAATCGGACAAGTAACAAGGGAGATGTGAGCTTCCAAAGTTGGGATGTGCACGACGGCTCTAGGAGCCGGCCGCGGTTCAACTGCCGGTGAATAATTGATCGGAACAAGTAACAAAATTACATCTGTGGATTTTTCTCTGGAAGGCTGCCGAGGCGTCCGGTGGTTGATTTGCTGAATGTCAGTAGCACAATTTGTTAATGAGGGACTTTGTCAAAATTCTGGCTCGGCGTCCGAAACTCACCATTCCGTTTTGTTTCTCGGGGACTTGGTCAAAAAATTGACTGCAGCTTAGCAAATAGGTTTCGACCCACATCAATCCCCATCACCTCACTCGATGGTTAACTCATCAAAACAGATCCCAAAGGCGCGAGGGGCGCCGCCACTACGTGTAGGGACATCTGTGCCTCTGGAATGGAATTTTGGTGGGTCCTTGATGTGTGAGGGCACCTCGGCGGACGACATGGTGCGCACCGCCGACTGAGCGGCTGATCTGGGGTGCCGCGCTTTGGCTGACGTAACAAAGGCTATAGTGATCCAAATCGTGCATGGTTTGGTGCGTTGGAGAGCTCATGACTAGCCCTACAAATGTTTGAATCATGTCTATGTTAAAAAACAAAGGCAGTATTGTGTTATTCCCTGCGCAAAAGTGACTGTCTCACAACTCCTTTCCACTCGCGGAAACATAGTGTGAGGCCACCAGAAAGCTCATGTTTAGACTCAGAACCTGCAGAAAAATAGCCGTGTACATAATTGCAGACCTGTCAGGGCACGTTGGAACTACCTCCACCCGGGGGCCAGTTTCTGACACTCACCAGCCTCCATAATGACAACTTATGTGCACAGATAGGATTGTCCAAACTCGTGCCAGTACCCGGAGGCACACGTAGACCGCCGGAGGTCAAATCATCTTAGTTCGTGCATTCGACCTCGGAAAATGACAGAGTAAGGGCCCTCCATGATGAAAACCTAGTCTCTGACGACAACAGATTCATGAAATAGTCTCTTTGCAGGAGTGGACACAAAGGACTCCTTGCAGTTCACAATCTACTCCTGGTAAGGGTGCACACCGATTAATGGAATTGCGCTTAAGTAATCGCGGTTCCATGATTCTTGCATGTACCCATGATTCCAATTCTTTGATCATGGAATCGGGCCAGAATCTTGGGTAGTTTTGGAATCGGATAAGAGGTGGGGGGGGGGGGGGGGGGGGGGGGGGGGGGGGAGGGGTGGGACTGATAGTGCATAAATTGTCCAGGTCCTACATGACATCGAGAACATCAAGTAGATTCAGCTCACGTCATGCTGTCCAGTGTGCATGAGCGTATTTCATCCACACATATTCAAACATATAAGCCAATGAAACAAATAATGCTTGAGTGCAAAAAAACAATCAATCTAGTACGGTTTGAAGGTTGAGACCTTGGTTTAACAATAAAATTGTGCTGATTGAGCACAGTCCAATCGAGTGCAGCTCCAACAATGAACTGTGCTTAACCAGCAGAGTTTGAGTGTTTGAACTACACTCTGCGCTCGTTTGGGCAGGCATGCACGTCCGGCTCACTGTCATCGATGCTGACATTGATGTCAAAGAGACCACAGGCACGTGTAAATCAGAGGCACGTGGTGGTCAGCACATTGACACCTCAGAATTGTAGATTGGTCGCTCTGCCTCCTCGATAGCTTCCATTTGGAGATTCATGCCGGCAAGCCAATGTTCATGACAAGTGTATGACATTACAACAGTTTTTCAAAACACAATATAACCAGACAAGGATTGAAGTGTTCCCAGGTATTGTGATACCACTGAGAATCAAGATTCTTTGGCTAGGAACCGCGATTCTGGTTCTAACACATTGGAATCGACCATGAATACGGAATCTAGCTCAAGGATAGCGATTCGGCATTGAATCGCTATCCTTCCTTAACTCCTCGTGTCTTCCAACAGTCTCTGCACCTAGTAGTAGACTTGTATGAAATATTGTAGTAGATAGAGCTTGTGCAGTGCCTTCATGCATGCGTTTACAGGCTTGGACCCATTGCCAGTGATGTAACTGGTGCACAGGACTGGGAAAATGTAGGAGGTCCATTTCTGTAAATGCATGCTTCTGGCACCATCCGGCTCTGGGATGAGGTAGTCCGCAGCTCAAGCACTCACTGCCCGTAGATGGCGGGTCGCATGGTAGAACTGCTCGTGAGTCAGGTCATGCACACAGTTCCAGGCCAAATACACGGTCTTCTTCCCGTAGGTGGAATGTGTTTCATGTGTGTTGTGACTAGCAGATGGTACTCGAGGGCCATCACGAGTCAAGCCTCCCTGTCGCAGTTTCTCACAATGATTGGGACAGAAGCAGTAGGGTGTGCAATGCTGAGCTGCAGGTAGAACCAAATTCATCTGTCTTTGTTATTTCTTGGCGTGAAATCCCAAGCCATGGGAAATGCATGGTCATTGGCATGAAAAATTCAGCAAACAGTATGAATCTATTGTGTCCAATTTTCAGAGAGGGACCATCCATTGTCATGCTCCTGTGCGAGTAGTCCCATCCCAGGCGACTTGCACCAAGGGCCATCAAGGCCCACAAGAAAGTCGCACCTCGTCACCTGATCCGGTCTTGTCTCCTAGTTCCTGCTAACTAGAATCATGAGTTGTAAAACTCTAGTGCGGAACATGTTTTGTATGCTTCATCTCTGCCGTCCCCCCATCGGTTGCCCATTCTAGTGGTGCTTTGGTCAGACATTTGGTGTGTCTATGGTGCTTATGTCACATTATCACAATCTTAATGGTGCTTTGCTCACACTTTTACTGTATTCATGGAGCTTTGGTCATAATCACTCTTTCAACGGTGCTTTGGTGACACTTTCACTCTCTCCATGGTGCTTTGGTTAACATTATCACTGTTTCAGTGGTACTTTGGTCAGACCTTCATTGTGTCTATGTTGCTTTTGTCGCGTTACCACTGTGTCAATGGTGCTTTACACGCACTTTCAATGTGTCTATGGTGCCTTGGTTACATTATCACTGTTTCAATGGTACTTTGGACATACTTCCACTGTGCCTATGGTGTCTATGTCACGTTTTCACTGTTTGAATGGTACTTTGGTCACACTTTCACTGTGTATATGGTGCTTCAGGCACATTACCAGTGTTATCATGGTGCGTTGGTCACACTTTCCTTGTGTCTATGGTGCTTTGGTCTCTTTATTACTGTTTCAATGGTCTATTGGTCACATGTAACTGTGTCTATGGCGCTTTTGTCACATTATCATTGTTGCAATGGTGCTTCGGTCACACGTTCACTATGTCTATAGTGCTTAGGTCACAGTATCACTATTTCAATGGTGCTTTGGTCACACATTCATAGTGTCTTTCGTACTTAGGTCACATTGTCACTGTTTCAATGGTACTTTGGTCACATTTTCATAGTGTATATGGTGTTTGGGTCATGTTATCACTGTTTCAATGGTGCGTTGGTCACATTATCACTCTTTCAATGGTGCCTTGGTGACATGTTCACTATCTCTATTGTGCTTTGGTTAACATGATCATTGTTTTAATGGTACTTTGGTCACACTTTCACTGTGTCTATGTTCCTTTTGTCACGTTATCACTATGTCAATGGAGCTTTGCTCACACTTTCATTGTGTCTATGGTGCCTTGGTCACATTATCACTGTTTCAAATGTTTGTTGGTCACATTTTCACTGTGTGTATGGTGTTTACATCACATTAACACTGTTTCAATGGTGCTTTGGTCACACTTTCACTGTGTATATGGTGCTTAGGGTACATTACCAATGTTTTAATGGTGCTTTGGTCACACTTTCATTGTGTCTATGGTGCTTATGTCACATTATCACTGTTTCAATGGTCCTTTGGTCAAACTTTCACTGTGTCTATGGTACTTTGGTAACTTTACTGCTATTTCAATGGTCTTTTAGTCACATATCACTGTGTCTGTGGTGCTTTGGTCAAATCATCACAGTTCGAATGGTGCTTTGGTCACACGTAACTATGTCCATACTGCTTAGATCAAACTATCACTATTTCAATGGTGCTTTGGTCACATTTTCACAGTGTCTATCGTGATTAGGTCACATTATCACTATTTCAATGGTGCATTTGTCTCACTTTGAGTGTTTCTATGGTGTTTGGGTCATGTCATCACTGTCTAAATGATGATTTGGTCCGACATTCACTGTGTTAATAAAGCTTAGGTCACGTCATAATTGTTCAAATGGTGATGTGGTCACTGTTTCAATTGTGTTTTGGTCACACTCTCACTGTGTCTATGGTGCCTATGTCACATTCTCACTATTTCCATGGTGCGTTGGTCACACGTTTTTTTGTGTCTATGTTGCTTGGGTCACATTATCACTGTTTCAATTGTGTTTTGGTCACACTCTCACTGTGTCTATGGTGCCTATGTCACATTCTCACTATTTCCATGGTGCGTTGGTCACACGTTTTTTTGTGTCTATGTTGCTTGGGTCACATTATCACTGTTTCAATTGTGCTTTGGTCACATTTTCACTGTCTATGGTGCATATATCACATTATCACTGTTTCAATGGTATTTTTGTCACACTTTCACTATGTCTATGATGCTTGTGTCACACCATCACTGTTTCAATGGTAGATCTGGTCACAAATTCATTGTGTCCATGGTGCTTAGGTCACATTATTATTGTTTCAATGGTGCTTTGGTCACATTTTCACTTTGTTTATGGTGCTTTGGTCACATTATAACTGTTTTAATGGTGCTTCGGTCACTTTCACCATGTATATGGTGCGTTAGTCACATTATCACTGTTTCAATGGTGCTTTGGTCACATTTTCACTTTGTTTATGGTGCTTTGGTCACATTATAACTGTTTTAATGGTGCTTCGGTCACTTTCACCATGTATATGGTGCGTTAGTCACATTATCACTGTCTCAATGGTGCTCTGGTAGCACTTTGACTATGTCTATAGTGCTAAAATGACATTATCACTACTTTGATGGTGCTTTGGTCACACTTTCATAAGGTCTATGGTGCTTAGGTCACATTTTTATTATTTCAATGATGCTTTGGTCACACTTTCTCTCTGCCTATGGTGTTTAGGTCGTATTATCACACTTTCAATGGTTCTTTGGTCACACTTTCATTGTGTCTGTGGTGTCTGGTCACATCATGAATGTTTCAACGCTGCTTTGGTCACACGTTCATTGTGTCTATGGTGCTTTGGTCACATAATCACTGTTTCAATGGTGCTTTGGTCACACGTTTACTGTGTCTGTGGTGCTTAGGTCACACTATCACTATTCTAATGGTGCTTTGGTCACAATTTCAGTGTGTCTATGGTGCGTAGGTCACATTATCACAATTTCAATAGTACAATGCTCATACCTTTATTGTGTTTATGGTGCTTTTGTCACATTGTCACTCTTTCAATGGTGTTTTGGTGACACTTTCACTTTTTCTATGGTGCTTTGGTTAACATGGTCACTATTTCAATGGTACTTTGGTCACAATTTCAATGTGTATATGTTGTTTTTTTCACGTTATCACTGTGTCAATGGTGTTTTGCTCACACTTTCATCGTGTCTACGGTGCCTTGGTCACACTATCGTTGTTTCAATGGTACTTTGGTCACACTTACACTACGTCTATGGTGCTTACGTCACATTATCACTGTTTCAATTGTGCTTTGGCCACAATTTCACCGTGAATATGGTGCGTAGGCCACATTATTAAAGTTTAATGATGCTTTGGTCACACGTTCACCATGTCTATAGTGATTAGGTCTCATTATCATCAATACAATTGTGCTTTGGTCACACGATCACTGTGTATATGATGCTTTGGCCAAATTACCACTGTTTCAATGTTGCTTTGGTCACACATTCACTGTGTGTATGGTTCTTTGGTCACGTTATCACTGTTTCAATGGTGCTTTGGTCACAATTACTTTGTGTCTATTGTGGTTGGGTCACATTGTCATTGTTTCAATGGTGCACCATTGCACAGCATGAAAATGTCACCTAAGCACCCCAGACAATGTGAAAGTGTGACCTAAGGACAATTAGAACAGTGATAATAAGACAAAAGCACCATAGACACAATGAAAGTGTGGCCAACACACCATTGAAACGGCGATAATGTGACATCAGCACCATTGAAACAGTGATAATGTGACATCCGCACCATAGACCATTGAAAATGTCACCACATCACCGTAGCCACAGTGCAAGTGTGACCAAAGCACCGTTGAAACAGATATAATGTGACCTACTAACCATAGACATAGTGAAACTGTGACCAAAGCACAATTGAAACAATGATAATGTGACCAAAGCAACATAGACATTGTGAAAATTTGGCCAAAATACCCTTGAAACAATGACAATGTAACCTAAGCACCATAGACACGGTCAAAGTGTGAATAATACACCATTGAAATAGTGAGAATGTGTCCTACGCACCATGGATAAAGTGAATGTGTGACCAACGCACCATTGAAACAATGACAATGTAACCTAAGCACCATAGACACGGTCAAAGTGTGAATAATACACCATTGAAATAGTGAGAATGTGTCCTACGCACCATGGATAAAGTGAATGTGTGACCAACGCACCATTGCAACAATGACAATGTGACCTAAGCACAATAGAAGTATTGAATGTGTGACCAAATCACCATTAGACCAGTGATAATGTCACATAAGCACCATAGACACAGTGAAAGTGTGGCCAAAGCACAATCAAAACAGTGATAATGTGATTAAAGTACTATATAATCAGTGAAAGTGTGAGCAAAGTACCAACTAAACAGTGATAAAGTGACACAAGCACCATAGACAAGGTGAAAGTGTGACCAAAGCACCATTGAAATAGTGACAATGTGACAAAAGCACCATGAACAAAGTGAAAGTGTGACCAAAGTACAATTGAAATGGTGATAATGTGACCAAAACATTATATACACAATAAAAGTGTGACTAGAGCACCATAAGCACCAAAGCACCACATTAACAGTGATAATGAGACTGCATCACCATACACCCAGATAAAATGTGACCAATGTACCATTAAAACAGTGATAATGCGACCAACGGTCCATAGACACGGTGAGAGTGTGACCAAAGCACCACTGAAACAATGATAATGTGACCAAAGCACCGTAGACACAGTGAAAGTGTGACCAAATCACTATTGAAACAGTATTTATGTGACCTAAGCACCATGGACACCCCAAAAGGGTGACCAAAGGACCATTGAAATAGTGAAAATATGACCGAAGCATCATAGACACGGTGAAAGTGTGACCAAAGCACCATTGAAACAATGCTAATATGACCAAAGCACCATAGACACAGTGAGACTGTGACTAAAGCACTGTTGAAACAGTGAGAATGCAGCATAAGCACCATAGACAAGGTACTAGTGTGAACATGGTACAATTGAAACAGTGATAATGTGACCTGAGAACAATTGACACATTGAAAGTGTGACCATAGCACCATTGAAACTGTAATAATGTGTCTTCAGCAGCAGAGACACTTCAAATGTGACCAAAGGACCATTGACATAGTGGAAATGTGACAGAAGCACTGTAGACACACCGAAAATGTGACCAATGCACCATTGAAACAGGGATAATGTGACATAAGCACCATAGACATAGTGAAACTCTCACCAAAGTACTCTTGGAAGAGTGATAATGTCACCTAAGCACCATGGATATAGTGAAGGTGTGACCATAGTACCATTCAAGCAACGATAATGTGACATAAGCACCATAGACACAGTGAAAGTGTGACCAAAGCACCCTCAAAAAAGTAATAATGTGCCCAACGCACCATCGACACATAAAAGTGTGACAAAGCACCATTGAAACAGTGATAATGTGACATAAGCACAATAAACACAGAGAGACTATGACCAAATGACCATTGAAACAGTAATAATGTGCCCAACGCACCATCGACACATAAAAGTGTGACAAAGCACCATTGAAACAGTGATAATGTGACATAAGCACAATAAACACAGAGAGACTATGACCAAATGACCATTGAAACAGTAATAATGTGACATAAGCACTGTATAGACAATAAACGTGGTACCAAAACGGCATTTAAACAATGATAATGTGACCTAAGCTCCATAAACACAGTGAAAATGTGACCAAAGTACTATTGAAACAAGGATAGTGTGACATAAGCACCATAGGCACAGTGAAATTATGGCCAAAGAACCATTGAAACATTGATAATGTGACCAACGCACCGTAGACACAGTGAAACTGTAACCATAGCACCATTGAAATGGTGATAAAATGACGTAAGCACCATAAACACAGTGAAAGTATTGCCAAAGCACTATGCAAACAATGACATTGTGAGCTAATCACCATAGAGACATTGAAAGTGTCACCAAAGCACAATTGGAACAGTGATAATGTGACCTAAACACCATACACACTATAAAAGTGTGACCAAATTACAATTGAAACAATGATAATGTGACCAACACACCATACACGCAGTGAAAGTGTGGCAAACGCACCATTGAAATAGTGATAACATGATCAAAGCACTGTGAACAAAGTGAAATGTGACCAAAGCATCATTGCAGCAACGATAATGTGACCTAAGCACCATAGACACCGTGACAATCTGACCAAAGTACCATTGAAATAGGGACAATGTCACCTAAGTAGCATAGACAAAGTGAAAGTGTGACCAACGCACCATTGAAACAGTGATGATATGACAAAAGCACCATAAACAAATTGGAAGGGTGACCAAAGCACCTTTGAAACAGTGATAATGTCAACTAAGCACCAAAAACAAAGTGACCGTGTAACCAAACCACCATTGAAACAATGAAATTTTGACCTAAGCACCGTTGACACATTGAAAGTATGACCAAAGCACCATAGAAACAGCAATAATGTGACCAAAGTACTGTAGACATAGTGATTGTGTGACCAAAGTGCCATTGAAATAGTGATAATGTCTCATAAGAAGCATAGACCATATGAAAATGTGACCAAATGACCAATGACATAGTGATAATGTGACATAAGCCCTATGGATACACTAAAAGTGTGACCAAACACCATTGAAAGAGTGATAATGTGATCCAAGCACCATCAACAAAGTGAAAGTGTGACAAAAGTACCATGGAAACAATGATAATGTGACCAAAGCACCATAGACACACTGAACGTGTGATCAAAGCACCATTGAAACAGTGATAATGTGACATAAGCACCATGTCAACTATGAAAGTGTGACCAAAGCACCATTGAAACAATGATAATGTGACATAAGCACCGCGGAGACAATGAATTTTTGACCAGAGCACCATTGAAACACTGATGGTGTAAGCTAAGCATCATAGACATAGTGAATGTGTGACCAACGTACCATTCAAACAATGATGATGTGATCCAAGTACCATAGACATCGTGAAAGTGCGACCAACGCACCATTGAGACAGTGATGATATGACCAAAGCACCATAGATACATTGAAAGTGTGACCAAAGCATAATCAATACAGTGACAATGTGACCTGAGCACCATAGACACAGTGAGTGTGACCAAAGCACCATTTAAACATTGATAATGTGACCTATGTACCATATACACCGTTAAAGTATGACCAACGCACCATTGAAACAGTGATAATGTGACATAAGCACCGCGGAGACAATGAATTTTTGACCAGAGCACCATTGAAACACTGATGGTGTAAGCTAAGCAGCATAGACATAGTGAATGTGTGACCAACGTACCATTCAGACAATGATGATGTGATCCAAGTACCATAGACATCGTGAAAGTACGACCAACGCACCATTGAGACAGTGATGATATGACCAAAGCACCATAGATACATTGAAAGTGTGACCAAAGCATAATCAATACAGTGACAATGTGACCTGAGCACCATAGACACAGTGAGTGTGACCAAAGCACCATTTAAACATTGATAATGTGACCTATGTACCATATACACCGTTAAAGTATGACCAACGCACCATTGAAGCAGTGATAATGTGACCTAAGCATCATAAACACAGAGAAATTGTGACTAGGGCACCATCCAAACAGCGATAACATGACCAACACACGGTAGACACAGTATAAGTGTGTGCAAAGAATCATTGAAACAGCGATAATGAGACAAAAGCAACATAGACACGAGGAACTTGTGACCAAAGCACCATTGAATCAGTTATCATGTGACAAATGCACCGTATACACAGTGAATGTGTGACCAAAGCACCATGAAAACAGTGATAATGTTACCTAAGACATATAGACACGGTGAAAGTGTGAGCAAGGTACCATTGAAACAGTCATACTGTGACCAAAGCACCATAGACATAGTGAAAGTGTGACCAAAACATCATTGAAACGACGTCAATGTGACCTATGCACTATAGACACAGTGAAAGTATGACCAAAGTCCAATTAACACAATAATAATGTGACATAAGCAACATGGACATAGTGAAAGTGTGACCTAAGCGCCATTGAAACAGTCATAATGTGACCAAAGCACCATAGACACAGTGAAAGTGTGACCAAGGCAACATTGAACTGTGATAGTGTGACCCACAAACCATATACATAGTGAAAGGTAACCAAAGCACCATTGAAACATTGATAATGTGACCAAAGCACCATAGACACAGTGAAAGTGTGACCAAAGCACCATGGAAACAATGGTAATATGACCTATGACCTATAGACATAGTGAACGTGTGACCAAAGTACCAGTGAAACAGTGGTAATGTGAGCAAAGCACCATAGACACACTGAAAGTACGACCAAAATACCGTTGAAATGATGATAACGAGACCTATCCACTATAGACACGGTGAAAGTGTGACCAAAGTACCATTAACACAGTAATAATGTGACCTAAGCACCTTAGGAATGGTTAAAGTGTGACCAAACTGCCATTGAAAGAGTCATAACATGACCAAAACACCACAAACACAGTGAAATTGCAACCAAAGCACCAGTGAAACCGTGATAATGTGACCTAAGCACCATAGACTCTGTGAAAGTGTGACCAACGCACCATTGAAAAAGTGATAATGTGACCCTAGCACCATATACACAGAGAAAGTGTGACAAAATCACCATGGAAATAGTGATAATGTGACCTAAGCACCATAGACACAGTAAACGTGTTACCAAAGCACCATTCAAATAGTGGTAATGTGACCAAATCACCATAGACAGTGTGAAAGTGACCAAATCACCATTAAAACAGGGATAATGTGACCAAAGCACCGTAGACATAAGAGAATGTGACAAGAGCACCATTGAAACAATGATAATGTGACCAAAGTACCATAGATGTAGTGAAAGTAATCAAAGTACCATTAAAACCGTGATAATGTGACCAAAGCACCATATACACAGTGAGAAAGTGACCAAAGCACCATTGAAACAAAGATAGTGTGACCTAAGCACCATTGACGCAATGAAAGCGTGACCAAATACCATTGAAACAATAATGGTGTGACCTAATCATCATATACACAATGAAAGTGTGACCACTGCACCATTGAAACAGTGATAATGTGACCCAAGCACCATAGCCATAGAGAAAGTGTGACCAAAGCACCATTGAAACAGTGATAATATGACATGGGCACCATAAACAGTAAAAGCATGACCAAGACACCATCGAAACAGTGATAATGTGACCAAAGCACCATAAACACAGTGAATGTATGACAAAAGCACCGTTGAAACAGTGATGATGTGACCTAAGCACTATAGACACTGTGAACATGTGACCAAAGCACCATTGAAACTGCGATAATATGACCAACCCACAATACACGCAGTGAAAGTGTGGCCAAAGCACCATAAAAAAGTATGAGAATGTGACATAAGCACTAAAAACACTGTGAAAGTGTTTCATAAGCACCATTGAAACAGTAGTAATGTGACCAAAGCACCATGGACTCGGTGAAAGCAACCAAAGCACTATTCAAACAGTGATACTATGTCCAGTTCACCATAGACATAGGGAAGAATGGGACCAAAGCACAATTGAAACAATGAGAATGTGACATAAGCACGATAGACACCGTGAAAATGTGATTAAAGCACCATTAAAACAGCGATGGTGTGACCTAAGCACCATAGACATAGCTATAGTATGACCAAAGCACCATTAAACTAGTGATAATGTGAAGTAAGCACAATAGACAGATGGAAATTGCAACCAAAGCACCATTGGAATAGTGACACGTGACCTAAGCACCATAGACATAGTGAAAGTGTGACCAAGGCACAATTGAAGCAGTGGTACTGTGAGCTAAGCACCATAGACACAGTGAAATTATGACCAAAACACCATTGAAATAGTGATGATGTGACTTGAGCACTATAGACACAGTGAAAGTGTGACCAAAGCACTGTTGAAACAGCAATGATGTGACCAAAGCAGCATAAACACAGTGACACTGTAACCAAAGCACCATTGAAAGAGTCATAATGTGACCAAAGCACCATATACAGAGTGAACGCGTGACATAAGCACCAATGAAACAGTGATGATGTGACCTAAGCAGCATGGGAACAGTGCAAATGTGGCAAGAGCACCATTGAAATAGTGATAACATGACTAAAGCATGGTATACACAGTAGAAGTATGAGCAAAGCCCCATTGAAATAGTGACCAAGGCAAGAGTGAAACAATGATCATGTGACACGAGCACTATAGACATAGTGAACGTTTGACCAAAGCACCATTGAAACAGTGATAATGTCACAAAAACACCATAGACACAGCGGAGGTTAAACAAAAGCACCCTTCAAATCGTGATAATGTAATCAAAGCACCATAGACACAATGAAAGTGTGACCAAGTTATCATTGAAACAGTTATAATACAACCATATGAATGTAGACAAAGTGAAAGTGTGACCAATGCACCATTGAAACAGTGACAATGTGACTTAAGAGCCATATAGACAGTGAAAGTGTGACCGAAGCACCATTGAAACAGTGATAATGTGACATACGAACCATAGACACAGTGAAAGTGTGACCAAAGCACCATTGAAACAGTGATTATGTCACCAAAGCTCAATTGAAACAGTAATAAAATGACCAAAACACCATGGACAAAGTAAAGGTGGGACAAAAACACCATTCAAACAATGAAAACGTGACCAAAGCACCATAGAATCAGTCAAAGTGTGACTATAGCACCATTGAAATACAGATAATGTTACGAGAGCACCATAGACATGATGAAGGTGTGTCCAAAGCACAATTGATACGCTGTTTATGTGGCCTAAGCACCATACCCACGCAAAAACGCGACCAAAGGACTGTTGGAACGATGATTATGTGACATAAGCACTGTATATATTGTGAAACTGTGTTCAAAGTACCATTGAAACACCGATTATGTGACCTAAGCACCATAGACACTGTGCAAGTGTAACCAAAGCACCATTGAAATGGTGATAATGTGACATAAGCACAATAGACACGGTGAAATTGCGAGCAAAGTACCGATACGACAGTGATAATGTGACCAAAGTACCACAAATACAATGAAAGTGTGACCAAAGTACCATTGAATCAGTTATAATGGGTTCAAAACACCGTAGGCGCAGTGAGTGTGTGACCAAAGCACCATTGGAACGGTGATAATGTCACCTAAGAACCATGGACACAGTGAAAGTGTGACTAAATCACCATTGAAACATTGACACTGCGACCAAAGGCCCATCGACAGAGTACAAGTGTGACCAAAGCACCACTAAAACAGTGATAATGTGAACCAAGGACCACAGACACAGTGAAAATGTGACAAAAGCACCGTTGAAACAGTGATAATGTGACCTAAGCACCATAGACACAATGAAAATGTGACCAAAAAACCATTGAAACAATAAAGATGAGACCAAAGCACCATAGACACAGTGAAAATGTGACCTAAGCACCATTGAAATAGTTTTAATGTGACCTAGGCATCATAGGCACAGGAAAAGTGTGACAAACGTACCATTGAAACTGTGATAATGTGACATAAGCACCATATAAACAGTGAAAGTGTGACCAAAGCACCATTCAAATAGTGATAATGTGACCTAAGCACAATAGAAATAGTGAAAGTGTGACCAATCTACCATGGAAACAGTGATAATGTGACCTATGCACTATAGACACTCTAAAAGTGTGACCAAAGCATCATTGAAATCGTTATAACTTGACCGAAGTACCGTAGACAGAATGAAAGTGTGACCAAAACACCATTGAAACAGTGATTGTATTGCCTAAACACTATAAACACAGCGAAATCATGACCAACGCGCCATTTAAAGAGTCACAATGTGACCAAATCACCACAAACAAAGTGAAAGTGCAACCAAAGCAGCATTGAAACAGTGATAATGTGACCATAGCACCATATACACATAGAAAGTGTGACCACATCACCATGGAAATAGTGATCATGTGACCTAAGCACCATAGAGACAGTGAAAGTGTGACCAAATCACCATTGAAATAGTGATAATGTCACCAAAGCACTATAGACACACTGAACGTGTCAAGAAAGCACCATTGAAAAAGTGATAATGTGACCAAATCATTATAGACACTGTGAAAGTGACCAAATCACCATTAAAACAGTGACAATGTGACCAAAGCACCATAGACACAGTGAAAATGTGACAAAAACACCATTGAATCATTGATAATGTGACCCATGCACCGTGGACATAGAGAAAGTGTGACCAAAGCACCATTGAAACAGTGATAGTGTGACATGATCACTATGAACAGTACAAATGTGACCAAAACACCATTGAATCATTGATAATGTGACCCATGCACCGTGGACATAGAGAAAGTGTGACCAAAGCACCATTGAAACAGTGATAGTGTGACATGATCACTATGAACAGTACAAATGTGACCAAAACACCATTGAAACGGTGATAATGTGACCAAAGCACCATAAACACAGTGAAGGTACGACAAAAGCACCATTGAAACAGTGGTGATGTGACCTACACACTATTGACACAGTGAACATGTGACCAAAGCACCATTGAAGATGTGATAGTATGCCCAATTCACCATAGACACAGTGAACAGTGTAACCAACGCACCATTGAAACAATGATAACGTGACCTAAGCACCATATACACCATGAAAGTGTGAATAAAGCACCATTCAAATAGTGATGATGTGACCTAAGCACATAGACATAGTGAACGTGTGACCAAAGCACCATTGGAATCGTGATAATGTGACATAAGCACCATAGACACAGTGCAAGTGTGAGCAAAGCACCATTGAAACAGTGGTAATGTGACCTAAGCAGCATAGACAGAGTGAAAGTGTGACCAAAGCACCATTGAAGCAGTGATTATGCAATCTGAGCAACACAGACATAGTGAAAGTGTGACCAAAGCACCCTTGAAACAGCAATGATGTGACCAAAGCAGCATAGACACCGTGACACTGTAACCAAAGCACCATTGAAAGAGTGACAATGTGACCAAAGCACCATAGACAGAGTGAAAGTGTGACCAAAGCACCATTGAAACAATGATGATGTAATCCAAGCACCATAGACACAGTGAAACTGTGACCAAAGCCCCATTTCAACAGTGATAATGTGACCAAAGCACCACGCACATAGTGAAAATGTGACCAAAACACCATTGAAACTGTGATTATGTGACATAAGCACTACAGACACAATGAAAGATTGACCAAAGCACCATTGGAATAGTGATAATGTGACCAACGCACCATAGACACGGTGAAATTGTGACCAAAGCACTATTGAAACAGTGTTAATGTGACCAAAGTACCGTAGACACAGTAAAAGTGTAACCAAAGCACCATTTAATGGTGATTTGCTCACACTTATCCAATGCATCATTATTACTATTTCAATGGTGATTTGCTTGCAATTCTCTAATCTCTACAGTGCTTTTGCCATGTTATCACTGTTTCAATGGTAATCTAGTCACAGTTTCACTGTGTCTACGATGGTTAGGTCACATTATCATCGTTGTAATGGTGCTTTGGTCAGACGTTCACCGTGTCTGTGGTACTTAGGCCACATTATCAATGTTTCAATGGTGCGTTGGTCACACTCACTGTGTCTATGGTGTTTAGGTCGCATTATCACTGTATTAATTGTGCATTGGTCACCCTTTCAATGTGTCTATGGTGCTTTCGGCATACTGTCACTGTTTCAATGGTGTGTTTGTCATACTTTCACTATGTGTATGGTGCTTGGGTCACATTATCACTATGTCAATGGTACTTTAGTCACTCGTTTACTGTTTTTATGATGCTTAGGTCACACCATCACTCTTTCAATGGTGCACTGTTCACAAATTCATTTTGTACGTGGTGCTTAGGTCACATTGTCATTGATTAAATGGTGCTTTGGTCACATTCTTACTTTGATTATGGTGCTTTGGTCACATTGTAGCTGTTTTAATGGTGCTTTGGTCACATTCTCTGTGTCTATGGTGCTTTTGTCACATTGTCACTCTTTCAATGGTGCTTTGGTAACACTTTGACTATGTCTATAGTGCTTAGGTCACATTATCACTATTTCAATGGTGCTTTGGTCACACTTTCACTGGGTATATGGGGCTTAGGTCGCGTTTTTACTGTTTCAATGGTGCTTTGGTCACACTTTCTCTGTGTATATGGTGCTTAGGTCATATTATCACACGTTCAAAAGTGTTTTGGTCACGCTTTCATTGTGTCGGCGGTGTCTGGTCACATCATGACTGTTTTAATGGTGCTTTGGTCACACGTTCACTGTGTATATGGTACTTTGGTCACATAATCACAGTTTCAATGGTGCTTTGGTCACATGTTCACTGTGTCTATAGTGCTTATGTCATATTATCACTATTTCAATGGTGTTTTGGTCACACTTTCACCATGTCTGTCGTGCTGAGGTTACATTATCACTGTTTCAATGATACTTTTGTTGCACTTTTACTGTGTCTATGGTGCTCAGTTTGCATTATCACTATTCAAGTGGGGCATTTGTCACACATGCACTACGTATGTGGTGCTTAGGTTACACTGTCACTGTTTCAATGGGTTTCTTGTTACACGTTCACTGTCTCTATCGTGCTTAGGTCACATCATCATTGTTTGAATGGTGCTTTGGTCATGTTTTCATTGTGTCTATGGTGCTTTGGTCACATTATCACTATTTCAATGGTGCTTTGGTCACTTTCACTACATGTACGGTGCTTTGGTAAAATTATCAGTCTTTTAATGGTGCTTTGGTCATGTTTTCATTGTGTCTATGGTGCTTTGGTCACATTATCACTATTTCAATGGTGCTTTGGTCACTTTCACTACATGTACGGTGCTTTGGTAAAATTATCAGTCTTTTAATGGTGCTTTGGTAATACCTTCACTTTGTTTACAGTACTTAGGTCACATTATCACCATTTCAATGGTGTGTTGGTTACACTTTCACTGTGTCTACTGTGCTTAGGCATTATTATCACTGTTTCAATGGTGCTTTGATCACACTTTCACTGTTTCTGTACTGCCTAGGTCACGTCATCACTATTTCAATGGTGCTTTGTTAATACTTTACCGTGCCTATGGTGCTTTGGTAACATTATCACTGTTTCAATGGTGCTTTGGTCACGTTTTCACTGTGTCCATGGTGCTTGGATCATGTTGTCACTATTTCAATGGTTCTTTGTTCACACTTCCACTGTGTATATGGTACTTAGGTGAAACTATCAGGTTTCATTGGTGCTTTGGTCACACTTTCACTGTGTCTATGGTGCTTTGGTCACATTATCACTGTTTCAAAAATGCTTTGGTCACACTTTCACTGTGTCTATGGTGCTTTTGTCAAATTATCACAATTTCAATGGTGCTTTGGTCACATTATCACTGTTTCAAAAATGCTTTGGTCACACTTTCACTGTGTCTATGGTGCTTTTGTCAAATTATCACAATTTCAATGGTGCTTTGGTCAAAATTTCACCGTGTCTATAGTGCTTAGGTCACATAACCATAGTTTCACTAGTGTTTTAGTCACACTTTCACCGTGTCCATGTTGCCTTGGTCACATTATCAATGTTGCAATGGTGCTTTGGTCACACTTTCACTGTGTCTTTGGTGCTTTGGTTGCATCATCAATGTTTCAATGGTGCTTTGGTCACACTTTATCTGTGTTTATGATCCGCAGGTCACATTATCACTGTTTCAATGGTGGTTTTGTCACACTTTTATGTATAGATGGTGCTTTGGTCATTTTATCAGTGTTTCAATGGTGCATTGGTCACACTTTCACTATGTCTACGACGCTTAGGTCACATTATCACTGTTTCAATGGTGGTTTTGTCACACTTTTATGTATAGATGGTGCTTTGGTCATTTTATCAGTGTTTCAATGGTGCATTGGTCACACTTTCACTATGTCTACGACGCTTAGGTCACATTATCATTGTTTCAATGTTTGGTGACACATTTACGTTATCTATTGTACGTTTGTCACATTATAACTGTTCCAATGGTGCGTTGGTCACACTTCAAATCTGTCTATGGTGCTTAGGTCACATTATCATTGTTTCAATGTTTGGTGACACATTTACGTTATCTATTGTACGTTTGTCACATTATAACTGTTCCAATGGTGCGTTGGTCACACTTCAAATCTGTCTATGGTGCTTATGTCACATTTTCGCTACTCTAATGATGCTTTAGTCACTGATTCATTGTGCCTTTGGTACTTAGGTGACATCATCACTATTTCAACTGTGTTTTGGTCACATGTTCACTATGCTTCTGGTGCTTTGGTCGTATTATCACTATTTATGCGGTGCTTTGGTCACACTTCCACTATGTCTATTGTAATTAGGTCACATTATCACTTCTTCAACGGTACCTTGGTCATACGTTCGTTGTGTTTATAGTGCAAATGTCACATTATCACTTGTTCCATGTTGCTTTGGGCACGCATTCACTATGTCTACGATACTAGCGTCAGAATATCACTATTTCAATGGTGCATTGGTCATACCTTTATTGTGTCTATGGTGCTTTGGTCACACTATCACTGTTTCAAATTTTGCTTTTGCCATATGTTCACTGTGTCTATGGTGCATTGGTCACATTATTCTTTTTTCAATTGTACTTTTGTCAAACTTTCACTGTGTCTATGGTGCTTTGGTCCGATTATACGTGTTCCAATGGTGCTTTGGTCACAAGTTCATTCTGTACGTGGTGCGTATGTCACATTATTACCCTTTCAATTGTACTTTGGTCACACTTTCACTGTGTCTGAAGTTCTTAGGTCACGCTAATGTTGTTTCAATGGTGCTCTGATCACATGTACATAGTGTCTATGGTGCTTATGTCATATTACCACTGTTTAGATGGTGTTTTGGTCACCGTTTCACTATATCTATAGTGCTTAGGTCACATTATCACTTTTCTAATAGTGCTTTGGCACACTTTCACATGTCTATGCTACTTTGGTCACATTATCAATGTTTCAGTTGTACTTTGGTCACACTTTCATCATGTCTATGTTACTTTGGTCACATTATCACAGTTTCAATTATGCTTTTGTCACATTTTCGCTGTGTATACGGTACTTCAGTCATATGATATCTGTTTCAATGGTGCTTTGGTCACACTTTTACTGTGTTGATAGTGCTCAGGCACATTATGACATGTGCAATTGTGCTTTGGTCACACTCTCACTGTGTTTATAGTGCGTAGGTCCCATTATCACAGTTTTAATTGTCCTTTTGTCACAGTTTGCCCGTGTCTTTCGTGCTTTGGTTACATTATCACTATTACAATGATGTTTTGGTCACATCTTCACTATGTCTATGGTATATAGTCACATTATTATTGTTTAACTACTGCTTTGGTCACACTTTTCATGTGTCTTTGGTGCGTTGGTCACATAATTGCATTTTCAATTGTACTTTGGTTACTCTTTCACTGTGTCTATGCTGATTTGGTCACACTGTACCTGTTTCAATGGTCTTTTTGTTACACTTTCACTGTGTATATGCTGCCTTGGTCACATTTTCACTGTTTCAATGGTGCTTTGGTCACACTTTCACTATGTCTGTATTGCTTAGGTCACATTATTAGTGTTTCAATTATACTTTGGTCACACTTTCTTTGTGTCTATAGTGTTAAGGTCATATCATCACTGTTTCAATTGCGATTTGGTTACACTCTCACCGTCACTGTGGTGTTTGGTCACATCATAAATGTTTCAATGGTGATTTGGTCACACTTTCACTGTGCATATGGTGCTTCTGTCACATTATCAATGGTTCAATGGTGCGTTGGTCACGTTTTCATTATATCTGTGGTCATCAGGTCACAATATCCCTGTTTCAATGGTGTCGTTGTCACACTTTCACCATGTCTATGGTGCTTTGGTCACTGTTTCACTGATTCAATGGTGATGTGGTCACACTTTCACTATGCCTATGGTCCTTATGTAACATTATCACTATTTCAATGATGCTTTGGTCACATGTTAACTATGTCTATGGTGTGTTGGTCACATTATCATTGTTTCAATGGTGCTTTGGCCACAGTTTCACTTTATATATGGTACGCTAGTCACATTATCACCGTCCCAATGGTACTTTGCTCACAAATTCAGTGTGTCTATAGTGCTTAGGTCACATTTGCACTGTTTCAATGGTGCTTGGTAACACTTACACAGTGTCTATGGTGCATACGTCACATTATTTGTGTTTCAATTGTGCTTTGGTCACACTTTCACTGTATATATGGTGCTTATGTCACATAATCATTGTTCAAATAGTGCGTTGGTCACATTCATACCTGTCTATGGTGCTTAGGTCACATTATCACTATTTCAATGGTGCTTTGGTCACACTTTCACTGTATATATGGTGCTTATGTCACATAATCATTGTTCAAATAGTGCGTTGGTCACATTCATACCTGTCTATGGTGCTTAGGTCACATTATCACTATATCAATCTTGCTTTAGTCATACATTCACTGTGTCTGTGGTGCTTTGGTCACACTATCACTGTTTGAATGGTACTTTGGTCACACTTTCATCATGTATATGGTGCGTATGTCACATTATCACTGTTTCAATGGAACTTTGGTCACAGTTCAACTGTGTCTATGGTGCCTTGGTCATATTGTTATTGTTTCAATGGTGCCTTGGTCACACTTTCACTGTGTCTATGGTGCTTTGGTCACATTATCATTGTTTCAATGGCGCTTTGGTTAAACTTTCACTATGACTATGGTGCTTTGGTCACACTTTCACTGTGTCTATGGTGCTTTGGTCACATTATCATTGTTTCAATGGCGCTTTGGTTAAACTTTCACTATGACTATGGTGCTTTGGTCACATTATCACTGTTTCAATGGTGCGTTGGCCGCGTTTTCATTGTGTATATTGTTATTTAGTAGCATTATCACTGTTTCAATGGTACGTTTGTCACACTTTCACTATGTATATGGTACTTCCAACACATAATCACTGTTTCAACGGTGCTTTGGTCACACATTTAATTGTGTGGACACTCCTTAGGTCACATTATCACTTGCTCAATGGTGCATTGGTCACACTTTCACTGTGTTTGTAGTGCTTAGGTCTCATTATCACTATTTCAACGATGTATTGGTCACACTTTCGCTGTGTCTATAGTGCTTTGGTCACATTATCACAGTTCCAATGGTGCTTTGGTCATAGTTGAACTGTGTCTGTAGTTCTTATGACCTGTTTTCATTATTTTAATGGTGCTTTTGTCCCATCTTCACTGCGTCTTTGGTGCTTTAGTCACATTATCACTCTTTCAATGGTGCTCTGGTCACACTTTCACTCTGTTTGTGGTGTGTTGGTCATATTATCACCGTTTCAATGGTGCTTTGGCTATACGTTCATTGTTTCTATGCTGCTTTGGTTGCATTTTCACTATTTCAATGGTGATTTGGTCACTCTTTTACTGTGTGTATAGTTTTAAAGGCACACAATCACTGCTTTAATGTTATTTTGGTCATACTTTCACTGTGGTTTAAGTGCTTACGTCATTTTACCAATACTTCAATGGTACTTTGGTCACACTTTCACTGTGTCTATGGTGTGTAGGTCTCATTATCACAGCTTCAATGGTGATTTGGTAACACTTTCACTTTCTATGCTGCTTTGGTCATGTTTCCACTGTTCCAACTNTGTTTCAATGGTATTTTTGTCACACTTTCAATGTTTCTATAGTGTCTAGGTCAGTTCATCACTATTTCAATTGTGATTTGGTCACACTTTCACTGTGCCTATGGTGCATAGGTGACATGATTATTGTTTCAATAGTGCTTTTGTCACACGTTCACTGTGTCTATGGTGTGTTGGCCTTATAGTCACAGTTTCAATGGTGCTTTGGTCACACGTTCACTGTATGTATGGTGCTTTGATCACATAATCACTGTCGCAATAGGACCTTTGCTCACAATTTCACCGTGTCTATTGTGTTTATCTCACATTATCACCATTTAAACGATGGTTCGGTTACACTTATGTCGCTTTTATGGTACTTAGGTCACATAATCAGTGTTTCAATGGTGCTTTGGTCACAAATTCACTGTATCNACATAATCACCGTATCAATTGTGCTCGGGTCACACTTTCAGTGTGTCTACGGTGCTTTGATCATATTGTCGTTGTTTTAATGGTAGGCTGGTCACACTTTCATCATGTCTATGGTGCTTAGGTCACATTATCGGTGTTTCAACGGTGCTTTGACTGTGTCAGTGGTTACATTTTACTGCGTCTATGGTGCTTTGGTCACATTTTCACTATTTCAATGATGCTTTGTCACATTTTCTATGTGTTTATAGTGCTTAGGTCACGTTATCATTGTTTTAATGTTACCGTGATCACACTTTCACTGTTTCTATAGTGCTTATGTCACATTACCGATATTTCAATGGTGTTTTTGCCACACTTTGACTGTGTCTATGGTACTTATGTCACATTGTCACGGTTTCAATGGTACATTGACGAAAGCACCATTGAAACGGCAATAAAGTGACATACAAACCATTGCAATAGTGATAAGGTGACGTACAAACCATAGACACGGTGAAAGTGTGACAAAAGCACCATTGAAATGGTGATAATGTGACACAAGCACCATAGACAGAGTGAAAGTGTGACCAAAGAACCATTGAAAAGGTGACAATTGGACCAACGCACCATATAAATGACGAAGGTGTGACCAAAGCACCATCAAAACACTGATGATGTCACCTAACTACAATGGACACAGTGAAAGTGTGGCCAAAGAACAATCGAAACGGTTATACAATGACCAAATTACCATACACATAAAAGGGTGATCAAAGCACCATTGAAACACTGATAATGTGACATAAGCACTATAGACGTTGTGAAAGTGTAACGAAAGCACCATTGACACTATGATAATTTGACCTACACACCATAAACACCGTGAATGTGTGACCAAAGCACCATTGAAACCATTGTGATATGACCAAAGCACCATAGTTAGAGTGAACGTGTGAACAAAACACCATTGTAACTATGATGATGTGACCTGAGGTCTGTAGAAACAGTGAAATTGTGACCAAAGCACCAGTTAAACAGTGATAACGTGAAAAAAGCACCNAACACATAATCACTGTTTCAACGGTGCTTTGGTCACACATTTAATTGTGTGGACACTCCTTAGGTCACATTATCACTTGCTCAATGGTGCATTGGTCACACTTTCACTGTGTTTGTAGTGCTTAGGTCTCATTATCACTATTTCAACGATGTATTGGTCACACTTTCGCTGTGTCTATAGTGCTTTGGTCACATTATCACAGTTCCAATGGTGCTTTGGTCATAGTTGAACTGTGTCTGTAGTTCTTATGACCTGTTTTCATTATTTTAATGGTGCTTTTGTCCCATCTTCACTGCGTCTTTGGTGCTTTAGTCACATTATCACTCTTTCAATGGTGCTCTGGTCACACTTTCACTCTGTTTGTGGTGTGTTGGTCATATTATCACCGTTTCAATGGTGCTTTGGCTATACGTTCATTGTTTCTATGCTGCTTTGGTTGCATTTTCACTATTTCAATGGTGATTTGGTCACTCTTTTACTGTGTGTATAGTTTTAAAGGCACACAATCACTGCTTTAATGTTATTTTGGTCATACTTTCACTGTGGTTTAAGTGCTTACGTCATTTTACCAATACTTCAATGGTACTTTGGTCACACTTTCACTGTGTCTATGGTGTGTAGGTCTCATTATCACAGCTTCAATGGTGATTTGGTAACACTTTCACTTTCTATGCTGCTTTGGTCATGTTTCCACTGTTCCAACTATGCTTTGGTTACACTTTCACTATGTGTACGGTGCTTAGGTCACATTATCACTGTTTTAATGGTACATTGGTCACACTTCCACTGTGTCTATAGTGCTTAGGACATTTTATCACTGGTTCAATGGTGCTTTGGTCATGTTATAAATATTTTAACGTTGCTTTCTTCACACTTTCAGTGTGTCTATAGTGCTTATGTCATGTTATCACTGTTTCAATGGTATTTTTGTCACACTTTCAATGTTTCTATAGTGTCTAGGTCAGTTCATCACTATTTCAATTGTGATTTGGTCACACTTTCACTGTGCCTATGGTGCATAGGTGACATGATTATTGTTTCAATAGTGCTTTTGTCACACGTTCACTGTGTCTATGGTGTGTTGGCCTTATAGTCACAGTTTCAATGGTGCTTTGGTCACACGTTCACTGTATGTATGGTGCTTTGATCACATAATCACTGTCACAATAGGACCTTTGCTCACAATTTCACCGTGTCTATTGTGTTTATCTCACATTATCACCATTTAAACGATGGTTCGGTTACACTTATGTCGCTTTTATGGTACTTAGGTCACATAATCAGTGTTTCAATGGTGCTTTGGTCACAAATTCACTGTATCTATGGTGCTTGTGTCACATAATCACTCTTCCAATAATGTTTTGGTCACATCTTACGTGTCCATGGTGCTTAGGTCACATAATCACCGTATCAATTGTGCTCGGGTCACACTTTCAGTGTGTCTACGGTGCTTTGATCATATTGTCGTTGTTTTAATGGTAGGCTGGT
>SZWC01002929.1:185482-204313 GCA_023375785.1 Penium margaritaceum
ACACTTTCATCATGTCTATGGTGCTTAGGTCACATTATCGGTGTTTCAACGGTGCTTTGACTGTGTCAGTGGTTACATTTTACTGCGTCTATGGTGCTTTGGTCACATTTTCACTATTTCAATGATGCTTTGTCACATTTTCTATGTGTTTATAGTGCTTAGGTCACGTTATCATTGTTTTAATGTTACCGTGATCACACTTTCACTGTTTCTATAGTGCTTATGTCACATTACCGATATTTCAATGGTGTTTTTGCCACACTTTGACTGTGTCTATGGTACTTATGTCACATTGTCACGGTTTCAATGGTACATTGACGAAAGCACCATTGAAACGGCAATAAAGTGACATACAAACCATTGCAATAGTGATAAGGTGACGTACAAACCATAGACACGGTGAAAGTGTGACAAAAGCACCATTGAAATGGTGATAATGTGACACAAGCACCATAGACAGAGTGAAAGTGTGACCAAAGAACCATTGAAAAGGTGACAATTGGACCAACGCACCATATAAATGACGAAGGTGTGACCAAAGCACCATCAAAACACTGATGATGTCACCTAACTACAATGGACACAGTGAAAGTGTGGCCAAAGAACAATCGAAACGGTTATACAATGACCAAATTACCATACACATAAAAGGGTGATCAAAGCACCATTGAAACACTGATAATGTGACATAAGCACTATAGACGTTGTGAAAGTGTAACGAAAGCACCATTGACACTATGATAATTTGACCTACACACCATAAACACCGTGAATGTGTGACCAAAGCACCATTGAAACCATTGTGATATGACCAAAGCACCATAGTTAGAGTGAACGTGTGAACAAAACACCATTGTAACTATGATGATGTGACCTGAGGTCTGTAGAAACAGTGAAATTGTGACCAAAGCACCAGTTAAACAGTGATAACGTGAAAAAAGCACCATGGACACAGGGAAAGTGTGACCAAAGCACCAATGAAACATTGATAATGCAATATAAGCACCATAGACACAATGAAAGTGCGACCAAATGGCCTTCGAAACTGTTATTCTCTGACCAAAGCATACTAAACACAATGAAAATGTGACCAAAGCACCGTTGAAACAATGATGATGTGACACAAGCACTACATGCAAAGTGAAAATGTGACCAAAGCACCATTGAAACTGTCAATCTGTGACCAAAGCACCATAGACATAGTGAGATTGTGATCAGAGCACCATTGAAACAGTGATAACATGACACAATGACCATTGACCAAGTGAAAGTGTGACCTAAGCACCATTGAAACTGTAATACTCTGACCAAAGCACCATAAACAGAGCGAAAGTGTGACCAACGCACTATGAAAACAGTGATAACATGACACAAGCACTATAGACACGGTGAAATGGTGACCAACACACCTTTGAAACTGTCACACTGTGACCAACGCACCATAGATACAGTGAATTGTGACCAAAGCACCATAGAAACAGTGATAATGTGACCCAAGCACTATAGACACAATGAAAGTATGACCATAGCACCATCGAAACAGTGATAATGTGACCAAAAAACTATAGACACTGTGGAAGTTTGACAAAAGCACACATCAAACAGTGACAATGTGACCAAAGTACCATAGACACAATGAAAGTGTGTCCAAAGCACCATTGAAACCGTGATAGAATAACCAAAGCAGTACAAACACATTGAAAATGCGACCAACGCACCATTAAAACAGTTACAATCTGACCAAAGCACCATTGACACAGTGGACGTATGATTAAAGCACAATTGAAACAGTGATAATGTGACCAAAACACCATGAACAAAGCAAAACTGTGACAAAGGCTCCGTTCAATCAATTATAATGTGACCAAAGCTCCATAGACACTGTGAAAGTGTGACCAGAGCACATTTGAAAGACTGATAATGTGACCAAAGTACCATAGACACAGTGAAAGTGTGACCAAATCACCATTGAAACAGTGATTATGTGAACAAGGAACCATAGACACAGTGAACGTGTAACCAAACCACCATTGAGACAATGATAATGTGACCAAAGTACCATAGACACAGTGAAAGTGTGACCAACGCACCATTGAAACAGTTACAAGATAACCTAATCACTGTAGATACAGTGAAAGTGTGACCAAAGCACCATTGCAACAGTGATAATGTGACATAAGCACCATAGACACAGTGAAAGTGTGATCAACGCACCATTGAAACAGTAATAATAGGACGAAAGCACCATAGACATGACAAAGGCGTGACCAAAGCACCGTTGAAAGCTTCATGATGTGACATAAGCACCGTAGACAGTGAAAGTGTGGCCAAATAACCATTGAAACAGTGATAATGTGACCATGTTACCATAAACACATAAAAGGGTGACCAAAGCAACATTGAAATGGTGATAATGTGACCCAAGAAATCTATACATAGTGAAAGTGTGACCAAAGCACCATTGAAACAATGATCATGTGACCTAAGCACCATAGACATTGCGAAAGTCTGACCAATGCACCATTGAAACCATGACAACGTGACCAACGCACCATACACAGAGTGAAAGTGTGACCAGAACACCCTTGTAAGTGTGATAACTTGACCTGAGCACTATAGACACGGTGAAAGTGTGACCAAAGCACCATTGAAACAGTGCTGATGTGACCAAAGCGCAATAGATACAATTAAAGTGCAACCAACACACCAATGAAACAGTGATAATGTGACATAAGCACCATAGACACAATGAAAGCGGGACCAAAGCACCATTGAAACTGTCATACTCTGACCAAAGCATCATAAACACAGTAAAAGGGTGACCAAAGCACCATTGAAAGAGTGATAATGTGAGAAAAGCACTATACATACAGTGAAAGTGTAACCAAAGCACCGTTGAAACTGTCATATTGTGACAAAAACACCATATATATAGTGACATTGTGACCAAAGCACCATTTAAGCAGTGATAATGTGACACGAGCCCTATACACACAGTGAAAGTGTGACCCAAGAACTATGGAAATAGTGAAAATATGACCAAAACACCATAGCCACAGTCAAATTTTGATAAAAGCACCCATCAAACAATGAAAATGTAATATAAGTACCATAGACACAATGAAAGTGAGACCAAAGCACCATTGAAACCGTGATCATATAACCAAAGCAATGCAGACACAGTGAAAGTGTGACCCAAGCACCGTTGAAACAGTGATCACGTGACCAAAGCACAATAGACACGGTGGTAGTGTGACCAAGGCACCATTAAAACAGTTATAACGTGACCAAAACACCATGGACAAAGTGAAAGTGTGAAAACATTACCATTCAAACAATGATGATGTGACCAAAGCACCATAGACACGGTGAACGTGTGACCAAAGCACCTTTGAAACAGTGGCAATGTGAGCAAAGCATCATAGACACAGTGAAAGTGTGACCCGAGCACCATTGAAACATTGATAATGTGACCAAAGCATCATAGACATAGTGATAATGTGACCAAAGCACACTTGAAATGGTGACAATATAACCTACTCACTGTAGATATAGTGAAGGTGTGATCGAATCACCATTGCAACAGTGATAACATGACATACAAACCATAAACACACTAAAAGTGTGACCAAAGCACCATTGAAACAATGATAACATGACCTAGGCACCAAAGACACAGTGAAAGCGTGACCATAGCACTATTGAAACAATGATAATGGGACCAAAGCACTATAGACACAATGAAGGTGTGACCAAAGCACCATTGAAACACTGATGATGTGACATAAGCACCATATGCACATTGAAGATGTGGCCAAAGAACCGTCGAAACAGTAATAATGTAACCAAATTACCATAGACACATAAATAGGTGACCAAAGCACCATTGAAACAGTGATAATGTGACCTACGCACCATAGACACATTGAAAGTGTGACCAAAACACCATTGAAATAGTGATAACATGACCAAAGTACCATAGACACGATGAAACTGTGACCAAATCACCATTCAACCCGTGGTAAGGTGACCACAGTACCATAGGCAGTGTGAAAGTGTGACGAAAACACCATTGTTGCTGTGATAATGTGACCTTAGCACTATATACACAGTGAAAATGTGACCACAGTACCATTGAAACTGTGATAATGTGACCAAAGCACCACCAACACCGTGAAAGTGTGACCATGTCACCTTGTAAACAGTGATAATGTGACCAAAATACCACAGACACAATGAAAATGTGACCAAAGCACCATTGAAACAGGTATAATATAACCAAAGCAATATAGACACAGTTAATTAGTGACCAAAGTACCATTGAAACAGTTATAATGTGATCCAACAACCAAAAACACAGTCAAAGTGTGTACGAAGCACAATTGAAACATTGATAATGTGACCTAATAACTAGGGACAACGTGAAAGTCCGACCAATGCACCATTGAAACAGTGATAATGGGACCAAATCACCATAGACAAAGTGAAAATGTGACCAAAGCTCCATTGAATCACTAATAATGTGACCATAACACCATAGACACGGTGAAAATGTGACAAAGGCACCATTCAAACAGTGATAATGTGACTAAATCACCGTGGACAGAGTGAAAATGTGACAAACGCACCTTTGAAATAGTGATAATGTGACCACCATAGAAACAGTGAACGTGTGACCAAAACACAAGTGAAACAGTGATATTGTGACCAAATTACAATATACACAATAAAAGTGGACCAAAGCACCATTGGAAAAATGATAATGTCACCAAAGTACCATAGACACAGTGAGCGTGTGACCAACGCATCATTGAAGCATTGATGATATATCATAATAACTGTAGATAGAGTGAAAGGTTGACCAAAGCACCATTGCAATAGTGACAGTGTGACGTACGAATGATAGACACAACAAACGAGTGACCAAAGCACCATTGAAACAGTGATAATGTGACGTAAGGACCACAGACAAGGTGAAAGTGTGACCAAAGCACAAATGAAACAGTGATAATGGGACCAAAACACCATAGACACGATGAAGGTGTGACCAAAGCACCATTAAAACACCGATGATGTGACCTAAGCTCCATAAACACAGTGAAAGCGTGGCCAAAGAACCGTTGAAGCCGTGATAATGTGATCAAATTACCATTGAAAAATAACAAAATGAACAAAGCTCAATTGAAACACTGATAATGTGACCTATGCAACATAGACACAGTGAAAGCGTGGCCAAAGAACCGTTGAAGCCGTGATAATGTGATCAAATTACCATTGAAAAATAACAAAATGAACAAAGCTCAATTGAAACACTGATAATGTGACCTATGCAACATAGACACAATGAAAGCGTGACCAAAGTACCATTGAAATAGTCATAATATGACCCAAGCACCATAGACAAAGTAAAAGTGTGACCAAAGCACCATTGAAACCGTAATAATGTGACCAAAGCACCATAGACAAAGTGAACGTGTGACCAAAACACCATTGTAACTGTGATAATGTGACCTTAGCACCATAGACAAAGCAAAAGTACGACAAATGCACCATTGAAACAGTGATAATATGACCAAAGCCTTATAGACACAGTGAAAGTGTGACCAAAGCACCATTGAAACATCGTTCATGTGACCTAAGCACCATAGACACAGTGGTAGTGTGACCAAGGCACCATTAAAACAGTAGTAATGTGACCAAAACACCATGGACAGAGTGAAAGTGTGAAAAAAGCACCATTCAAACAGTGATAATGTGAGCAAAGCACCATAGACATCGTGAACGTGTGAGCAAAGCACATTTGAAAAAGTGACAATGTGACGAACGCACATAGAGCGACACTCATTTTATACTAATGGTACTCCAGAGATGTTGATCTCCTACATTTCTACAAACCAACTACGACATGGTTGGGATCACGTCAAGGTCTAGGTTTTGTGCTCAACGCTTATGACGGTGGAGATGATACGTAAGCCGGTAGCTTCAAGCTAACAGTGTGTTCGCACCTACATCTTCGTGGTCCAATCGCCCACACAACGAATCACAATCAACATTGAGGCAAAACAATGACCAATGTGTCATAACTAAAGCTGGATCGAGGACACTTCAAGGTGGACCTTGAGAAATGATGTTTCTCATCAAATTCTTTTAACATTTAGGGAAATGTCCCAAAGTTGAGGGCATCATGTCGCGCTACACTAGTCGTGCATGTCACGCTCTCTAAACATCATGTTGATGTATTCTGATCATTCCAAAGGCATGGTGTAGCACCGGCTATCCAATTTGTTAAAACAAAACTAATCTCCGAGAGATCATAACGACTACGGAATATTTGAACGATGCTTTGATGACCTGGAAGAGCATGGTAAAGCGAATGAACTCCCTTCGCTCTGGAGATGGTTCAATTGAAGCACATTGCCAAATGCAAGTACAATATGTTTTGGATGTTGCTGCGGTGGTATCCACAACCGTGGTTGTTTGTCGGATGTCTTCGATGAGGATGATCCCCTATACAAGTACCTTGGGTGAGGCATATGGAAAACACTTTGTTGAGTGAAAGTATTGAATGTACACAACATAATACATTGAAGCAACATGTTTTGTTGTGACTTGGCAGACAAAATCTGTGAAGGGTTCTCGAATGGAACCTTAGGACGAGATGACATAAGCACATAAGGACTTTGGAACTGGTTGTTCCAGGCTCACCGCATGTTTTTTTGGGAGTGTTCGATCACAATCACATGGAATTGGCATCCAAAAGGTGTTCTTCCAACTTGTAACGCAATGATTGTGATAACGGTACACCCGTTTGCTGAATATTGTACAATGAACACTTCATTCATGGATATAATCCATGATCGTTGAGATTGGTTATCTCAGTGAACCTAGTTCAAAAGCAGTGTGCTTTTGGCAAGGATGTGAGCAGCAGCCTACATTACCTATTTCAGACAAAAATGAGGGGGTGATGGTTGAAACCAAGATCATCTAGTTTAGAGCATTGTCGTGTCCAATGATGGACTTTGACGGCAATTGAGCATGCCAGACGACCAATGGTGCCTCCTTCAAAGGTGAGTGCAATCTTTTATTGAAAAAACAAGTGTGCTTAGCAACCATGTCTTAGGATTTTGGGGCCTCCCAACCCTAAAAAAAGTTAGCATGCGAGTTGCATGGGCTTAGTGGAGCTTGGTTCAGTTCATCCAACCAACCCACACGTGCTGAAAAGGGTCAAGTAGACCTACGCGTGGTCATGAACACGTGGTTGTAAGCCAAGAGGACTGATGTCTATGTATTGGATTGCATGTATTGACACTGTTGTGAGAAGGTACCATCTCGGCAAAAACCCCTTGGAAGAGATCGTGTCAAAACGACATTGAACGTGTTGCGTGGACCTGGACAGTTGACACGGAGACGCCCGGTCTATTGGTCGCAAGAACTCTCTTTGCAAAGGGGGAGGAGGCATCACCACGACAGCTTGCTGAACAGGTACCACAACAACAATTGTGACGAACATACAAGGATTGTAGCGTCTCGTCATGGTAAGACTCAAGGATCACGCGATCAACACTGGGTGTTGTATGCAAATAACCATAATCACAAAACTCACAAGTCTGTGATTAAATGTGCATGAACGTAACGCAACGGTATTGCAGATGACAAGAGTTCACACGTGTAATCATGTTTGTGCTCCCTCTGTCAGCAAAGACGAACTGGGACAGATTGAAGCAAAGTGCGAAGCATAGCGTACGGACCATTTTTATGGTTGAGACAGGAAATAAAATAATTATTGAGTACCTCGGGTACTTGGAGCTTGGGTTTTGAGAAACCAACGCCCAGACGATTGTGCGCGGGCTATATTTTAGTTCAGATCTAGCCCGCAAAATACATCATGGCCGGATTTGATGTAATAGGAGTGTTGCAATTGGACATCCATCGCGTCACTCCTCCTCCAACAATAAGGGACGATATGGTCACGTGACCTAAGCACCATAGACACTATGAACGTGTTACCAAGGCACCATTGAAACAGTGATAATGTGCCATACGCACCATAGATGTAGTAAAAGCATGACCAAAGTACCATTGAAACAATGATAATATGACCAAAGCACCATAGACACAGTGAAAGTGAGAGAGGCACAATTGAAAAAGTGATGATGTGACCTATGCACAATAGGCACACTGAAAGTGTAACCAAAGCACCATTGAAACAGACACAATGTGACAAAAGCACCATAAACACAGTGAACGTGTGACCAAAGCACAATGAAAACAATGATCATGTGACCTCAGACCTATAGACACAGTGAAAGTGAGACCAGAGTACCATTGAAACAGTGATAATGTGACTGAAGCACCATAGACGTAGTGAAAGTGTGACCAAAACACCATTGAAACAATGATAACGTGACATAAGCACTATAGATACTCTGAAAGTGTAACCAAAATACCATTCACACAGTAAAATACTATTGAAACCGTCATAATGTGACCGATGCACCACAAAAACAATGAAAGTGTGACCAAAACACTGTAGAAACAGTGATAATGTGGCCAAAACACCATAGACACATGGAAAGTATGATCGAAGCATCACTGAAACAATGAAAATGTGACATAAGCATCATAAGCACGGTAAAACTGTGACTATGGGACCATTGAAACAGAGATAACACAAGCAAAGCAACGTAGATGCAATAGACGAATGAGCAAAGCACCATTGAAACAGTGATCATGGGACCTCAGCACCACGGACATACTAAAAGAGTGATGGAAGCACCATTGAAATACTCACAACGTGACATAAGCACCATAGAAACGAGGAAAGTGTGACCAAAGCACCATTGAAACAGTCATAATGTGGCCAAAGTACCATAGACACACTGAAAGTATGACCAAAGTACCATTGAAACATTGATAATGTGACCAACGCACCATAGACATAGTGAAAGTGTGACCAAAATACCATGGAAACGATGATAATATGACCTAAGTACTACAGACACATTGAAAGTACGACCGAAATACCATGGACAGCAAAATTGTAACACAAGCACCATAGACATGGTGAAAGTGTCACCGAAGCACAATTCAAACAGTCATAATGTGTCCAAAGACCACAGACACATTGAAGGTGTGACAAAAGGACAATTGAAACTGTTTTATTGTGACCTAAGAATCATAGACACTATGAAAGGTGACCAATGCACCATTGAAACAATGACAATCTGACCCAGGCACCATAGACATGGAGAAAGTGTGACCAAAGGACCATTGAAATAGTGATAATGTGACAAAAGCACCATTGACAGAGTGAAAGCGTGTATGAAGCACCCTGGAAACAGTAAAAATGTGACCCAAGACCTATAGACACAGTGAAAGTGTGACCAAAGCACCATTTAAGCAGTGATAACGTGACCAAAGCACCACACACAGAGTGGAAGGGTGACCAAAGCATCATGGAAACGGTGATAATGAGACCTAAGCAATAGAGACAGGGTGAAAATGTGGCCTATCACCATTCACACAGTGATAATGTGACCTAAGCACCATAGACACATTGAAAGTGTGACCAAACACAATTGAAAGAGTGATAATGTGTCCAAAGCACCATAGACACAGTGAAAGTATGCTTAAAGCACCATTTAAACAGTAATGATGTGACCTGAGCACTACCGATTGAGCGAACGTGTGACCAAAGCACCATTGAAACAGTGATAATATGACCCAAACACCATAGACACGGCAAAATTGTGACCAAAGCACAGTTGAAATAGTGATAATGGGACCCAAGTATGATAGACACATTGAAAGTGTGACCAAAGCACCATTGAAATAGTGATAATGTGACCTATGCACGATAGAAATAGTGAACGTGTGCCAGAGCACCATTGAAACAGTGATGATGTGACCAAAACACCATAGACAGAGTGAAATATGCCCAAAAGACCATTGATACAGTAATAAAGTGACCAAAGCACCATAGACACAGTGAAAGTGTGACCAAAGCACCATCGAAACAGTGAATATGTGACATAAGCACCATAAATAGAATAAAAGTGTCACCAAAGCACCATTAAAACATTGATACTATATCCTAAGCACCATATACACAGTGATATTGTGACCACAGCGCCATTGAAACAGTGATAATGTGACGTAAGCACCATAGACACAGTGAATGTGTGACCAAAGTACCATTGAAACATTGATAATGTGACCAAGGAAGCAGAGACACCAAAAGTGTGAGCAAAGCACCATTGACACAATGATAACGTGACAAAAGCAACACAGACACTATGAAAGTGTGACCAAAGTACCATTGAAACAGTGGTCATGTTAACCAAAGCACCATAGAGAGAGTGAAAGAGTCACCAAAGCACCATTGAAATAGTGATAATGTGACCAAAGCACCGTAGACACAGTAAACGTTTGAGCAAAGCACCATTGAACTTGTAATAATGTGATCTCAGCACCATAGACACACTTAAATGGTGACCAGAGCACCATTAGAACAGTGCTAGTGTGACCTAAGCACCATAGACACAGTAAAAGTGCGACCAAAGCACCATTGAAATTGTGATAATGTGACCAAAGCACCATATACACAGTGAATGTGTGACCAAATCACCATTGAAACAGTCATGATGTGACCAGTCACCACAGACAAAATGAAAGTTTGACCAACGCACCATTGAAAGTGTGAAAATACAACCTAAGCACCACAGACACACAGAAAGTGTGACCAAAGCACCGTTGAGACGATAAAAATGTGACATAAGCACCATTGACCCTGTGAAAGTGTGACCAAAGCACCATTGAAATATTGAGATTGTGACTTAAGCACTAAAGACATAGTCAATGTGTTACCAAAGCACCATTGAAACAGTGATAACGTGACCAAAGCACCATATACATAGTAAAAGTGACCAAAGTCCATTAAAACAGTTACAATGTGACAAAAGCACCATAGACAAAGTGAATATGTGACCAAAGCACCATTGAAACAATAATAATATGACCTAAGCACCATGGACACAATGAATTTGTGACCAGATCACCATTGACACAATGATGGTGTGACATAAGCATCATAGACATAGTGAAAGTGTGACCAAAATACCATTGAAACAGTTCTAATATGAACTATGCATCATAGACACAGTGAAAGTACGACCAAAACACCATTGAAACACTGATAATGTGACCCAAGCACCACAGACAAAGAAAAAGTGTGACCAACACACCATGGAAATAGTGATAATGTGACCTAAGTACAATAGACACAGTGAAAGTGTGACCAAAACACAATTGAAACAGTGATAATGCAACCAAAGCAGCATAGACACAATGAAAGTATGACCAAAGCACCATTTAAACAGTGATGGCGTGACCTAAGCACTATTGACACAATGAATGTGTGACCAAAGCACCATTGAAACAGTGATATTATGACCTAAATACCCTAGACACAGTGAAAGTGTGACCAAATCACCATTGAAATAGTGATAATGTGACCTACGCACTATAGATATAGTAAACGTGTGACCAAAGAACCATTGAAACAGTGATAATGTGACCAAAGCATCATAGACACAGTGATATGTGACCAAATGACCATACAGAGTCAGCGTGTCGTTTAAGGTGGGGCGGCGCCAGCAGTACCAGCAGCACTAACGTCAGCAGAGGCAAATTACGGACGCACTACTTTACGTTGTGATACGTCTCCTACTGCCTCCTTGGAAGCCGCTGCATTTTCTTGGCCTCCCAAATTTTTCACCATTCTGGAAGCGGCACTTGAGTGTTGTTATCTCTTCCACATTTGCTGCTAGAGCACGTGCTGCGTATGAACCTGCCAATACTGCTGCTAGTAGGGCTGTTGCAAACTAGTCCACTGCTGTTGACCAAGGACCTCTCGCGGCCGCGGCAGTCAACATCATCACACCGGTTGCCACCGCCGCAGACTTAGTAGCAGCAGTGATAGCTTCAGCTACCAGTGCCTTCTCCTATGTCGTCCTCTCTATTCAGACTTCCACGGTTCAGGCATCTTCTGCAACTGCGTTGTTATCTCAATGTTGCCAGATTCGTATCCTTCTTACAGCTGCAGCTACCGTCTCCACTAGGTGCTTCCCTTGTTGGGGCCGCCTAATTCTTTGTCTCCATCGATTCTTTTGTGGCAGTCATCATAGCTTCAGCAGTAACTACGCTTCCACTCCTATTTGCCTTGCGCCGTTAGCTTTGGTGAGCTCTTTTCCACTTTGTTGTCTTGCTCTTTCTCTCCTCCCTTCTCCCCTATGGCCGTTTGCGTGCATCCAGATTTGTTGCCTTGCAGCATTAATCTGAGAGGCCACACCCATCTTATGTTCCCACGTCCACTAGGGCAAGAGAAACTCTACCAAAAATCCAAAAAAAAACTTCAGTTGGGTTCCTACCCCTCACCCTTCCTGTTGATGACAACCAGTATGTTGCACTGCAGGAAGTGCCGCGGCGAGAGCGAGTCGCTCTCTAGGCAGCTGTCACTACTCCGTGAACTGTAGAAGAAAAGTTGCACATTGAACAGGGTGATTGGGAAACCTTTGTCGACCAAATTGCTGATTTGGTTCTCAATCGCCTACAGCCTACACTACGCTCCACACCCTATGCGTCTACTGCTCCTGGCATTGCTGCTGCATTCTCTACCTCACCTACTTCCGCATCAAATGCTGGTGGCTCTCTCACGTCCAAAGCCTACTTTGTAGTCCTCCACATCTATTGGCGAGATAGCATCCTCTCTTCTTGCTGATGTCCCTCCAGTCGGGCCAAAGCCGTACACCCACGGAGGAAGACTTTGCTCCCTCGCACCGCATTCTGCCTCATAGTCCACGTAGCCTTCCCAGCATCGCACTCCTTCCAGTGCATCCTCCACTACAACTGGCTCCTCCGCTAGACCTACTGGACTAGATGCGCTTGGACTTGTTGTCAGTGCGGTCTATCTCAAGCTGTGGGGTATGAGCTTGTAGCTCACAAGTTCCAAATTGCCCTTGAGGCACATCTCACCTTCTTCATTGCTATCTGTTTTGTAGCGAATGGACATCCCCCAATTCCACTAGAGCCTACTACTCTACACCCGGCGAGAGAGACAACTGATGCTGATCTCTAGAAAAAGGCTTTGCACGAGGAGCTCACCACCCTCAAGGAACATGAGTTCTTTGAGCTTGTCAATCGCCTCAAAGGCCGTAAGATCATTCCGGCATGCTATGTTCTTTTGCGTAAGCTAAAGCTTGACGGCACGATTGACAGTTATAAGGCTTGACTCACCGCCAAGGGATTCTCTGAGGTTCCAGGCATCAACTTTCATGAGATATTTGCTGCAGTCGGACGATAAACTACGGCGAGAGCTCTCCTGAATCTGGTCATCGAGTACGACTGGGAAATGGAGCAGATGGACGTCAACAATGCGTTCTTACACAGATGATTGGACGAGGGGATCTACATGGTACATCCCTGAGGTTTCACTGTTGGCACGAACAAGGTCTGGCAGTTGTGCAAGGCCCTTTGCGGGCTCAAGCAGTCGCCCCGCCGTTGGAACAAGGAGATCTCCTCCATGCTCGAGAGAGGTGGGTACCATCATAGCACAATTAGCCCAACACTCTTCTTGAGTATACCCTCAAAGCCCTTAGCGGCCATCCTGGTCTATGTATATGATCTTCTCATTGTGTCGCCAGGCCTTGCTACTATGCAGTCATTGGTTGCTCTCCTACGGTCCACCTACAAGACGAAAGACCTGGGTCCAGCTCGATTGTTCCGTGGCATGGAGTTTGAGCGTGACCGCCAGCGCCGCACTCTGCACTTACATCAGGCTGCCTACATGAGCAGACTAAGGGAGCGTTTTTCCTCCCTGCATGCAGATACTCCTAGTGTATCCACACCGATGTCTCCAATTGGTGAGTGTTTGCTGAAGTCACTTGACATGTCGCAGCTTGGAGAGCCTGTCAATGTCACCGATTACCTCAGTTTGATCGGATCCCTGATGTATCTTGCCACCACCACCCGGGCGGACGTGGCCTTCTCGGTTAACTTCCTTGCCTATCTCTCTCAGTGGCCTTGTCACATGCATCTCGAGACAACAATGCGTGTCGTCCGCTATGCATTCTTCACCGCACGTGTAGTGTTGTGCTACAGGTCATAGCCTTTTGTGGTTGTTGAACGGTACACTAACAGTGCTTGGGCTCATGACACAGACACACAAAGTCGCACCGGCTACATCTTTCTTGTGGATGGAACTGCTGTCTCATGCAAGAGTGGGAAGCATGGATGCGTTGGTCGCAGTTCCAGTGAGGCTGAGTATGTTGCGCTTGGAGTAGGTACGTGTGAGATTGTGTGGCTGTCTTGCATGCTGCAGCAGATTCGTGTGCCCATTTACTGCATCACATTACGGTGCGATAATCAAAGCACTAAGGCAATCATTGTGCATGATGGCAAGCATCACTCACGCACTAAGCATATCAACATTGATCATCAATTCATTCGCAAGCACATTAGCGCATGAGAAGTTCGGACTGCCTGGGTCGACACTCGTCATCAGCGTGCACACTCTCTCACCAAAGCTCTCAGCAATGGGGTCTTCAAGACTTCTGTGCATGCAGTTGGTTTGTTGTGTGCACGCAATGTCCCTGGTTGATGTGACCACTCTAAATTAGTTGACTATATTGTTGTTCTCCATGTGGTGTGTGGACTGTTCGTTTGTCGGTCATGGGGGAGTGTTGGTTGTGACTTTCAGACATGGAAGTGACCTGTTGACTCCATCCACTCACACACACAGTCACTGCATGTGACTAAGCTCACATGAAGCTCAAGGCGCACACGTTGCGGGCCACACATCATTGGCATCTCAGCCGGGTGCAAGATTGGCGCGAACTCGGTCATGCTCAATTTTGTATGACAGCGTGTTTGCTATTTTTCAGCATGTTGTGATTACTTTCCACTTGGCTGAAACATGAGAGAAATATGTGGGAGATGCATGCATCCACATACGCTCGTGGTCGATGTGGTTGGCTATGTGGTTGATTTGCATGCTTTGGTAGTTTTGTAGTTTAAAACACTAGGTTGCTGATCCTATGAGGCGACACTCTCGGCCGATCTGAAGTGTGAGAAACCACGGCGGCTTTATGCCGACCGGTTTGGTTCGACCTAGCAGTGGCGGCCGCACCCCACTTGAGTGGATGGCCCAGTCAAACCGTTTCCAAAACCTCGCTAGCCCATGACCCAAGTTACACTGGTCTCTCGTGGCCTCTCAAGGTTTTTTTGACCAACTCCTGGTCGCTCTCGTCACCATGGCTGCCTTGTGGTCCATCCTCGCATGATAGAGAGCTCGTGTTGGTATCTTTCCACTACCTACACACCGTTGCACTCTGATATCGAGTGCTATGCCGAGCGGAGCGTAGTTGAACAAGTAGAAGTTGCAAGGCAGAACACAATGAAGAATTTGGGCCACTTGAGCAAATCATGATTAGCGATAAATGTACTTCAATGAAAAGTGCCGAAATGATCGAATATATATGTATACACACACACACACACACACACACACACACACACACACACACACACACACACACACACACACACACACACACACACGCACAAGTGTCGAGTAACGAATGACGCATAGTGGAGGTCGTTGGGTCGATTGTCGAGAGACACATGTGGAGTCATATCGTGCGTGGTCGGATTCGAGAAGCTCTGCCAAGAAGTCCAAGGGCTTCAAGGATCGACGGTGAAGATGCGAGATGCATATTTATAAATCAAGATGTGTCTCGATGCATCAAGAAGTCAACCGAAAGGTTGCGACACTTATGTTTATGATTATCGAAAGTGGTCGGGGTTGTCAGAAAGTTCGAGGAGGTACGGCGGAGGGCGAGCGCAGTTGGCTAAATTTTCCTCGAGTGTCGGAGTGAAAATCAAGGTCTGGACGTGTGGTAGGCTATTTTTGTAACGACAGAAATACCCACTCGGAAGGATTAGGGACTCGTGTACGTTTGGTACATAACAGTTAGGGACGTATCATTGGCCACATCGATCTTTGGATACTGTTTGGTCCACTTCTCAATTATGGTAGAATTTGATAAAGAAGTGAATTGATATTCAAGAACCCCCCTTAACTTTTTGTACCTTTTCGAAGCACCTACTCATGTATCATCTTCGCACGCGGCACTGGCCCCAAGTTCTTAAGTTGCCGATCATACCTTATTCTTGTTTCCAATTTTTTACGCATGTAGTAAAAATTTTTGAGCTCTTCATCTAGGTCCCGTTTGGAAAAAAAGCACCGTCATTTCTTTCTCCTTCCTCTTTTGCTAAGAATTGCCACTTGTAATAGCACGAGCGTATTTGTCAAATTCATCTGTAAGAAAATCTTACAAATGTTTCAAATTCAGTCACAGATTTTTTGAAGAGGAGTTTGTTGACAATGGTCAGCGATAAAGCATGGAGAGGTTGACGGCATTGCATGGCATATAGGCATTGCCGCTTTTGATTTTCCGGCACCGGGTTCAGGCGTTTTGTTCAGCGGGGCCCACGGTTTCATCCCCGAACTGTCCGCGGGATTCCGCTTCTTGTCCTGACGTTGTCTCAGCCGAAGCGGACGGACGCTGCCGACCTTAGGTTAAGCGACCGCTCACGGTAGCTGGGAAGCAGTGCAAGCCCGGGCCTGTAGGGAGGTGCCGGACGTGGTAGCTGGCGAAGGCGAAGAGGTCACTGGGGGTTTCACCGGGTGAGGCTTTCAGCGCTTTGTCTCGACTGTTCCGAAGACCAAACCTGATCTGGATTTAGGGTCCATTTGGTTGTTCCAATCTGAAGTGGTCGTCGAATTGGCTAAACGTTGGGGACAGCAACGACTTGCCAGCATCGGCGGCAGGCGAGCAGCGGCGGTGGGGCAACTGTGCCGCCGGCGGCGGCGGCGGCTGCTGCAGGAACGTTAGCGGCAGCGTGAACGACTGAAGCTCTCGGATCCGTGCGGCCCATTTATGCAAGCTCAAGCGCAGACGAGCGCGCGCGCACACACGTACAGACAGCTACGCACACTCACAGACACGCGGACACGAAGATGGCGCCCGGGAGTTCTCCCGACTCGGCACCTGGGCCGGCTTCGGACAAGAGCGCGCCACGTGGGAGCTCGAGAGACGGCGGCGACGACGCGCCACGCGTCAAGCTCGATCAGTTTGGCAGGCGATACGATGAGAGGAGCGAGCGGGAGGTTGACAGGGAGCGGGAACGGGGAAGGGACAGGGACAGGGACAGGGACAGGGACAGGGACAGGGACAGGGACAGGGACAGGGACAGGGACAGAGACAGGGACAGGGACAGAGAGAGGGAGAAGGAGAGTGCAAGGGGTCCGTCCCGGGACCGCGAGAGAGAGAGAGGGCGCGGGAAGGACAGGGACGCTGGCAGGGATTACGATGGAGATGGGGACCGTGACAGAGATTACAGAGACAGAGATAGGAGTAGGGATGGGAGCAGAGACCGGGACAGGGACAGGGAGAGGGAGAGGGAGAAGGAAGGGTTCAGGGACCGGGAGAGGGAGCCGGCTTTTGACCGGGAGAGGGAGAGAGAACCGGACAGGGACAGAGAGAAGTCAGGTGAGAGGGATGTGGGTGGGCGGGACAGGGAGCTGAAGCGCCGCCGGAGCCCCTCCCCTGGAGACCCGCGCAGGCCGAGCCCCAGAGCAGAAGGGTACGGGGCACCACCATCGAAGAGGTACGATCCAATGTTCCTGAAATGCCGCGTTGTTGTGTCACGTTGACTCACTTCATGGACCTTGTTCCCTTCCCGTTTGTTCGGTAGACATGCTCTCTCTTTCTTTCTGCTTTTGGCTCATCCAATCCTACGTCATCTCTGAAGTCTTGGCGTCCTGGCTGGCGGGCAACATCAGTTGCAGCAGTGGCGGCAGCAGCAGCAGCAGCAGCAGCAGCAGCTCCATAACCATGGCAGTGTATGCAGTGCAGGCTGTGGGCTGTCATCTGAAGATCCACTCTTCGAAGACTTCCGCTCGTCCTCATTCAGTGAAGAGCAGTTTTTGTCCAACCTCATTCTGGGCAGCCAGTCACACAGCAAGCCAGCCAGCCAGCCAACAGCCAGGCAGCAAAACCAGCCAGCCAACGAATCGCTCACACAGCCAAACCAGTCTCAAATCCAAGTGGCCTGACACCGAATTCAGCCAGCAAGCCAGCCAGCCAGCCAGTGCAGCGCAGCAGTAGTAGAGGCAGAGGGACATGTGCAGCTCAACCTCTGTCTCTCTGCTCTCCTCCTCCCTTCACTCTCTTCAGCTCGCCGGCTCAACTGCCAGAGATCGTCGTCAGCCGAATGGATTCACAAGGTCCCCTCGGGGGGCATTTTCTGCTCGCAGCAGGCGTTCCGTTTCTTCCTTTGCCACATTCCAATCGCGCTCTCAGTTCCGTTCCGTCGACCGATAGGCATCCCTCTGTTCCATTCCATTCGTTTGAACTCTTTCAGCGCTGTTTCGCCATCAGTCTCCTGCTGCTCCCCGTTCGCCACCTCGTGCTCGGACCAACTCAGGGGCCTCTGCAGTATTGCAGTCCCCACTCCTGTCGCTCGCGCCTGTCAAGATGCTGAATTCGTTGGTTTGAGCGCATCAAGTCGTTCCGCCGGCAAAGCTGCTTGCAGGAACAGCTAGCTGCTTCTGTGTCTGTGTCTGTGTCTGTGTCTGTGTCTGTGGCTGCGTCTGTGTCTGTGCCTGTGTCTGTGCCTGTGTCTGTGTCTGTCTCTGTGCCGGTGCCTGTGTCTTTGTCTGTGTCTGTGTCTGTGTCTGTGTCTGTGTCTGCGTCTGCGTCTGCGTCTGTG
>SZWC01002930.1:0-11059 GCA_023375785.1 Penium margaritaceum
ATACATATACATATACATATACATATACATATACATATACATATACATATACATATACATATACATATACATATACATATACATATACATATACATATACATATACATTTACATTTACATTTACATGCACATATTCATATACATATACATATACATATACATATACACATACACATACACATACACATACACATACACATACACATACACATACACATACACATACACATACACATACACATACACATATACATATACATATACATATACATATACATATACATATACATATACATATACATATACATATACATATACATATACATATACATATACGTATACATATACATACACATATACATATAAACATACATTTGTTTAACTAAATTTATATTTATGGTCTTTACATATTAGTTTTAGAGAATGAAATAGGTTTATGTAATGCTTTAGTAGTGATTCACTTTATCTTGAAGATTTTTTGCAATTTATACATCTTGAATGAGACTTTTTATGAGAGAAGATATCCTACATGTTTCCATTCTGGCATGGTCGTTCTGTAGCCATCGATCCGCCTTCGACATTTTGTTAGGCCTATCTTGGGACTAAAACACATGTAATGTTTCTTTGATAGTTGATCTGATCATGAGGTTACTCATAGGGATATCCATCACAGAGTTCGTGACTGCGCAAGCAAGGATCCGGCAGTCTCGTGGTGTTACCAGTGGCGGGGGAGGGAGGGGGGTGATGACGTGTTCGCCGCCCCTTTGTGATCATGGGTGTAGCATCACCTCCCCCGCGATGCTTGATCAGCGACGTATGTCGCTGATCGAGCATGGCGATGGCGCCGGATACCTTGTGATTATGTTTTAAAGTCGTGGATATGGGGGACATAAACTTTCGCTCTTGGATATGGGAAGGTCCGCCCTTCGGGAATGTGGATATGCGGGCTATTTTGCCTTAGGGCTTTTCTTGCCGACCTGATTCCGCTATACCCACGGTTTGGTTTTCCTAATTTTCTCCTGGCCATTCCTCGCACGTTTTTGACACGGTACTCACTTTGCACAAAAGAGGCGTGCTGTACCCACTTTTCTCGAAGCGCCTCAAATCATGCATGCCGCACCCACTATTGGAAACAAGTTGACGTTGTACCCACTTTTCTCGAAGCGCCCCCATATGATTTTTTCGCACGGTGGACATCCAAAGTATTTGTTTTCAGCAGTGGCCCTCAGAAGTATTATGTAAATTTCGTGGACGTTATACTTATTGTCCTGCCAAAGTGGCCCTCCCATTCGTTTTGTGCGAGAACTAGGTACGACATCCTTTAGTTGCGAGGACAGTGGGTATGCGGTAAGTGTACCCTTTTCTTGCGCTTAACGGAAAAATACTGCGCCCCCTTGCCTCACCCGAAGCATTGCACTACCTACCAGCCAAATGTTTGGGTGACTAAGTATCTGTAACAAACAGATGGGAAGCTTGGCCCACTGGGCCAAAACCGCGGTAGTTGAGGATGTCCGACCCTCAACTCATCCAATCCGTCGCCCACATGCCAGGATCCACGTTCGAGCCACGTGGCACACCTCGCGCTATAGTATCCCTATTGATTTTCAATCGGCATCTACTTTTTAAAAACTTTATTCAATCTGCCATCTTCTCTAACTTCCAACCCGGGAGCTTGACCAAAATGCTATACTGACCCTGGAAGTGTTAGTAATAGGTATAGTTTTATCACTATACTATACAATGCTGCAATCATATCACCCTCCACCTTCAGGTGCTCAATCAAAATACAAGACTCACACTTCCGGTTTCAGGTGACCAGTGAAGGACAGCTTCCTAGCACTGCTGTCGCTGGAGTGGCAGCACAGGCCGGCCAGCTAACTCACTAGCACACACAGGTGGAGGTGAGAACAGCAAGGGGTTGGCTAGGGACACAAACAAAGTTTTATAAGTTTCAAATACTGAATTGTACAGATAGAAATGACAATTGAGGCCTAGACAACCTAAATAGTGTCTCTGACCTAGTGGGTGCACACACACGCGGCGCACAAGGGCGCGCATATTCTAGCAGGACAAAACAGTGGGAAAAACACAGTTTTGGGCATAACTCCCTGCAGACACGTCAGAATGACGAGCCGTCTAAACCAGAACGGCTGCACCAACGAGAGCTACATCTTCATAGGCTGCACGCTTATGTGCTATCCCATAGCACGAGTCTAAATAAGAGGAAGGTCTTCTGGACACCCATCTGGCCGCCGTTCTTCCGCCACCGTAGCCATGTCGGGGATCTGCACGTGAATGGACATGAGCCGAGGGGTCACCGTAAGCCGTGTACGCCACACACAAAAACAATCCGCCATGACTGGAGGGCAAAACATGTCCATGCACATTCAGACACTAACGCTGTACAGAGCAGGAAACGCACAGCCGCTGTAGGCAGCAAGCACAGCACACGCAAGGTGGCACATGAGGACTCAACCTACAACACGAATGCGGCAGAGTCCCACGGAACGAGTGGCCGCATGAAACTTCGAACGACCCAGAGCCTTGGTCAAGAAATCTGCGCACTGCCTGTCAGTGCCCACGTGGATGACTCGGATCTCACCGCTGTCAACCAGATCACGCACAAAGTGGTGCTCGACATTGATGTGCTTTGTGCGTGTATGAAACACACCTGAGTTCTTGGCGATTGCCTCCGCGCTCATGTTATCACATTGGAGGACCACGGAGGGAATGGACTGACTTAATTTACCCAACAGGCGGACAAGCCAGACAAACTTAGCTGCACCGGCCCTTAGAGCAACATACTCTGCCTCCCTAGTGCTACGTGTGATGCATCCCTGCTTCCCACTATGCCAGGACACCACAGTGCCGCCAATGAGAAAGATGTAGCCGGTGTGGCTCTTGCCATATGGACTCCATGCCCTGTCACCGTTAGTGTACCCATCGAGCACAATGGACACCTGCTCGCGAAAGCACATGCCAAAGCGTGCGGTGGACAAGATGTAGCGCACACACTGGACTGCTGCCTTCAGTGTTTGATGGCATGGAGCTTGCGAGAATTGGGTGAGCAGGTTGAAAGTGAAGGCAATATCAGGCCGTGTTGTGGTGGCCAAGTACATGAGCAAGCCGATGACTCGCAGGTACAGGGTCACGTCGAATGGCTCCCCCAGGTCGGCTGGATCATCCACCTTCAGGGCAGCCTGCCCTTCAGGGGTCATGGGTGTGGAGGCTGTGTGGACGGCAGCGAGGAGATCGGCAAGCGCTCCCCCACAGCCTTTGCGTAGCGTGCCTGATGGACGGGGAGTGTGGGGTGGACAAGGTCGCGCATGATTTCCATCCCTAAAAAAACAAAGGCTTCGCCAAGGTCTTTCATCTAGTAGGCCAAGGAGAGAACGGCCTCGGCAGCGTTCACTGCTCCCAAGTCGGATGGGGCGATCAGAAGATCGTCCACGTAGACGAGGACGATAGCGAGCAGTGCTGGGGACTGTGACAGGAACAGGGATGGGTCAGAATCACTCTGAATGTACCCAACGCGTCTCAGTGTGCTGGTGATCTCCTGATTCCAACAGCGAGGAGACTGCTTCAGGTCGTACAAGGCCTTCTGCAGCCGGTACACGCAACTGGTACCATCCTCGAAGCCGGGTGGCTGGAGCATGTAAATCTCCTCCTCAAGGTCCCCGTTCAAAAACGCATTGTTGACATCCATCTGATGGAGCTCCCAATCATGCTGTGCCGCCTGGCTCAGCAGCATGAGCGTGGTCGTCATTCGGCCAACAGGGGCAAAGTTCTCGGCGTAATCCACACCAAGGACCTAAGAGAAGCCTTTTACAGTCAGGCGAGCTTTGTAGCGCTCCAGAGTGCCGTCTGGTTTGAGCTTCTTGCGTAGGACCCACTTGGCCTTGATGTTCTTTGACAAGTCCACAAGCTCAAAGACGTCGTGCTCTCAGATGGCATCGAGCTCAGCCTGGCATGTAGCGCGCCACTGCTCAGCGTCCGGGGCTGACAAGGCCTTAGGCAGACTAGTGGGATCAGGAGACAACGGTGGTGCACTGCGTGTGGCCAGGAAACATGCCGCAGAGGGAGGGTCGACCGTCACCATGGACTCAGTGGCGTCACGAGCGAGACCACACTCATGAGCAAGTAGTGCCATGCCAGTGGCACAGCCAGGGTGAACGTCCGCGTGGCCACAAGCACTCAGGTCGAGGGCCTTCGTGCCAGGGTCACCGCTCACGACGTTGTGTATGGGGCGAGGGCGGAGGCGCCTGCCGGGTGCCCTTGTGTAGGGGTCAGACTGGGCAGGAGCAGTGGCTGCTGCAGATTCACATGCTGGTGTGGACTACACGGCAAGCTCGTCACTAGAGGATGGTGCCTTCGCAGTGGCGGGGGACGGACCCACGGCAGACGCGGGCACGTAAGCGGTCGGAGGCGGGGACGGGTCTGAGCCAGACATGGACGCGGGCATAGGATCAAGAAGGGCATCAGACGCGGACGCAGTCTCAGGATTGGGCATGGCCTCAGACACAGAGGTGGACTTGGACTAAGACTCAGACACGGGCGAGAGCAGAGAGTCGGGGCCAGAGGAGCGAGTCGCAGATGGGAAGGGGCTGGGGGTGCGAATGGGCACGGGCTCTAGGGATAGCCCCTGGGGTGTCAGCGACGGAGTGACCGCACTCGCCGGGGGCACTGTGCCACCTGTGACAGGAACCTACCCCACACTACGGGGTCCGGCACACCCAGGGGCATGAGTAGCACGAAGATCGTGGATGCGAGCAAGGTCGCGGAATGCGAGATGCTCGTAAAAGAGAGNGCACGGGCTCTAGGGATAGCCCCTGGGGTGTCAGCGACGGAGTGACCGCACTCGCCGGGGGCACTGTGCCACCTGTGACAGGAACCTACCCCACACTACGGGGTCCGGCACACCCAGGGGCATGAGTAGCACGAAGATCGTGGATGCGAGCAAGGTCGCGGAATGCGAGATGCTCGCAAAAGAGAGCATCACAGGACTCCTCGATGCGGCGTCGCTCAGGGTCCCAGAACCGCCAGGCCGTCGACCTCGGAGCCACGCCGACAAAGGCGTAGATGCGGCCCCGCGGAGAGAGCTTGCTCCTCTACTGCTCCGACGTGAACCACACATAGGCAAGGGAGCCCTAGACACGGGCCAGGCGCAAGCATGCGCGACGCCCGTACAACAGCTCGTTAGGCGTGCGATGACCTGGGAGGGGGCCGTGTGGAATACGATTCCAAACCCAGGTCATGTACGCCATGCCCTTGAAGGCCAAAGCCTCAGGCATGGCGCTGTCGGCGCGCATAGCGCGGACCGCGTCCTCCATGGTGCGGCTCCAGCGCTCCAAGACACCGTTCTGTTTGGGGGTGGCGGGAGTGGAGAGGTTGTGGAAGACACCCATCTCGGTGAAGGAGCGGGCCATCTTCCTGAGGTACTCGCAACCGCGGTCAGAGCGAAAGGTCTGAAGGCGGCGGTGGGACTGGCGTTCGGCCATGACCCTTCAAACGCAGACAGCGATGGCGGCGTCACTCTTCTAGCGTAGACAATAGACCCAGTGCATGCACGTGAAGTCGTCAGTCAGCGTCAGGACGTAGCGGACGTTGTCCTCTTGAAACTCGACAAGGAGCAGACCCATGAGGTTGGGTTGGACGAGCTCCAAGGGTCAACAAGCCCTGAAGGCAATCTCCGGATAGGTGGACCGGTGCATTTTGCCTTCAGCACATGACAGGCAATTCATCGTGGGTGGCGCCTCATAGGACGCCACATCAAGACCGAGAGCAGGCTGAGTGCAGATCAGCCTGTCGATAGCCCCCAGATGTACATGACAGAGGTGTCGATGCAGGACACGGTGGTGCTCCGGGGACAGAGCACCAGTGATGAAGACACAAGCAGTAGGAGAAGGAGGCNCAAGGGTCAACAAGCCCTGAAGGCAATCTCCGGATAGGTGGACCGGTGCATTTTTCCTTCAGCACATGACAGGCAATTCATCGTGGGTGGCGCCTCATAGGACGCCACATCAAGACCGAGAGCAGGCTGAGTGCAGATCAGCCTGTCGATAGCCCCCAGATGTACATGACAGAGGTGTCGATGCAGGACACGGTGGTGCTCCGGGGACAGAGCACAAGTGATGAAGACACAAGCAGTAGGAGAAGGAGGCAAGGGGGGGGCACTTGCAAGGGACCCAGAGATGTGATAGAGATTATCGATGACCGTCCCACAGAGGACGGTCTCTTGGGTGTCGCGCACAAAGATGCGAGCATTGGCAGCCGTGTGCATGACACCGAGGCCAATCTTGGTGCAAGCACAGACAGACATCAGGCTGAGTTCGAGATCAGGGACAAAGAGGACATCAGAGATGTTTACGGGACTAGGAGGCCCGATGAACTGCACAACGCCAACCCCCTGGACAGGGACCTCATGGCCAGCTGCAGTGCGCACAGAGCGAATAGCGCCAACGGGATGCAAGACGAAAAATGCGTCATGACGACACGTCATGTGATGGGTGGCACCAGAGTCAACGACCCAGGTGGCATCCGTGACATGCGTACAAGGGGCAACATGGCACTCGGCGATAGAGCTGGGTGCAGCAGCAGGGCGCTCGGTGTCTGACATGGCAAGGTGACCAGCGGAGCGCACATGAGTTGCATGCAGCCAAGACACATCATCAGGTCCGTCATGCGCACACGACTGCACATAGGGACCACCAGAGGCGTCATCACGCAACGACACAGACAGTCCACAAGCCATAGGAAACCACGGCTCAGTCAACTCACTCGCACCTCCCTGAGATGAGCACAAGGCGAGAAGCTAGTGCAGCTCAGCGATCGTTCCGTCCTGTTCGGCGAGTGCCTGGTCGCAAGGGTCAGCTGGGGAGCCTACTGTGGCGGTGGGCTGCTCTGGGACGGCTGTCGTAGTGGCAGCAGAGCAAGCGGTCGCACCGGACGTCTAGCGCACGCACGCCTCGTGCACCTGATGCAGCCCGCACGTGATCTTCTCCAAGTCCAATGGGCGGCCTGTCAGGCGAGTGTAGTCGGGGTAGTGATGGTCACCCCCGTAGTTGAAGCACATGAGTCGGTGGCCTGTCGTGCTCCCGGAGCCACTACTGGCAGTGCTGCTGCTTCTGCCGCCGCTACTACTACTTTTCGCGTTGTTGCTGCTACGGCTGATGCTACTCGTGCTGGTGCCGTTGCTGGTCCCACTGCTGGAGCCCCCGGTTGATGATTTGTGGCCCTTCTTCCCCTGAGCTGGTGCTGCTGTTGCTGTAGACAGCGAGGTGGGGGACGCGGCGGCAACTACAGCTGAAGCGGTGCTACGGCGTGCGCGGTTTGCTGCGTCCATGCCGGTGACCTCCAAGAAGTGGATGGTGGCCCAGCGCAGTAGGGTCTCGTCGCCCCCCATGTCGCGCAGCAGGGTCTGGTCGAAGTTGCTTAAGATGCGCGCATAGTCTGGGTGGATGCCATAGAGGTTGATCTGAAGGAGAGATTACTGTGCAGGGGCATCGTCTCCCAGCTCCTCGTGGAGTTGGATCGCCTGGCGCTAGTAGTTGGATGTGGACTCCTGAGGAGTATGGCAGAGGGAGTTGAAGTCGGCGAGGCGCTGGGACGTCAGGGCCAAGGTGGCTCCCTCAAAAAGGGTGACAGCCAGTGCCCACACCGCGCAAGGGTCAGCTCCCGTGCCGGTTAGTGGGTCGCCGAGGAAACGACTGAAGTTCTTCGTGAAGTCCGGGGNTGCTGCTGCTTCTGCCGCCGCTACTACTACTTTTCGCGTTGTTGCTGCTACGGCTGATGCTACTCGTGCTGGTGCCGTTGCTGGTCCCACTGCTGGAGCCCCCGGTTGATGATTTGCGGCCCTTCTTCTCCTGAACTGGTGCTGCTGTTGCTGTAGACAGCGAGGTGGGGGACGCGGCGGCAACTACAGCTGAAGCGGTGCTACGGCGTGCGCGGTTTGCTGCGTCCATGCCGGTGACCTCCAAGAAGTGGATGGTGGCCCAGCGCAGTAGGGTCTCGTCGCCCCCCATGTCGCGCAGCAGGGTCTGGTCGAAGTTGCTTAAGATGCGCGCATAGTCTGGGTGGATGCCATAGAGGATGATCTGAAGGAGAGATTACTGTGCAGGGGCATCGTCTCCCAGCTCCTCGTGGAGTTGGATCGCCTGGCGCTAGTAGTTGGATGTGGACTCCTGAGGAGTATGGCAGAGGGAGTTGAAGTCGGCGAGGCGCTGGGACGTCAGGGCCAAGGTGGCTCCCTCAAAAAGGGTGACAGCCAGTGCCCACACCGCGCAAGGGTCAGCTCCCGTGCCGGTTAGTGGGTCGCCGAGGAAACGACTGAAGTTCTTCGTGAAGTCCGGGGCGGCCTTCATCAGGCCCGAGGCGGCGCGGTCAGACGCCTAGTAACGGGTGAGGTAGTAGGTGAGGACTCCCTTGCTCATGGCCCACATGCAAAAACACAACTCCCAAGACTTGTAGACGTTCCCACTCCGGAAGATGGGCGGGTCTAACTCAAACCACTTGGGTGGCTTGACCGTCAGCAGAGCAATGGCGGAAGCCACCGTAGGACCGGGCATCGAGGAGGCAATCCCCTTGCCCAAGCGTGCCCGCAGAGCCAGCTCCTCAAAGCTCAGAGGGCGGCAAGATGAGCTCACACCGGTATGGGCGCCGGAGCTTGTGCCCTGGAGGGTGGCATTTGCCTCACATGCTTTGCGGCGCGCCTCCAGGCGGATGAGGAGTGCTTGCAGTAGTTCCTCCTCACCTTCCTCGCCAGAGTCGGAGAGGGTCTCCACGACCTCATCAGCATTGCCGCCATGAGCGAGGTGGTCCTCGCTTGGGTTTACGGATTGATGCTACTGCTGTTGGGGTAGTAAGCCCCTGATGAGGTCCTCCAATTGAGCGACCCGCCTCGTCAAACTATGGCGGCTCTCTGCCTGCAAGTCAGCCAAGCGTGCCTAGCGTGCCAATGTCGTCGGACTGGGCGGACGCTGCTGATGCTACTGCTATGGCTGCTGCTATTGCTGCTGCTGTTTGCTGCTCTTGCTCCTGGTGCTGCTGCTGTTGCAACTCCTGCTACGGCTGCGGCTGCTGCCACGGCTGCTACTACTAATGCTGCTGCTATTGCTACTGCTGCTGCTGCTGTTGCTGCTCTAGTGGCGATGGCGGCGGCTGACGTTGGCCGTTGACGGTCGCGTCCATGCTGAACATGACGGGGTGCCGCGAACTGCCAGGACCCCTCCGTCAGTGTGTTCCGCGACAACCGCAGGGCTGCCGCAACTGGCGACCGCGGACCTGCCGTGGAACGGTCATGGCCTCGTGACTGCGGAGCACCGTGGAGCACCGCCAGTGTGTTCCACAACCGCCGCGGAGCTGCCGCGGCGGAATGCCGCGGATCTGCGGAACACCACGGATCTGCCGCGGCACCATCACCACGGGGTGACGTACTTTGGAACGCCGCGTGTGACCACGGTAGATCCGCGACACCGCCAGGATGTTCCGTTGTGGCTGCGAAGTTGTAGCATCCGCTGTGGAGATCTCTTCACCGTGGAGCACCACGGAGTTTCCGCGGAGTGGCTTCTGCTGTCGCGGAACGGCCGCGGAACTCTGTAGTGAACTCCACAGAGCTTTTTGTTTAGGAAAGCTGTCGGAATGATGGTGGGTCCTCCCAGGACCTCTCGTCGAGACAGTGGGCGTTGCTGCTGCTGCTACTCAAGGCAACGGCTCCTGACACTCACTGCTACTGCGGTTGCTGTGCCCCTGCTACGCAGCTGTGCAAGCACTGACTTGCTGCTCTGATACCATGAAGGACAGCTTCCTAGCAGTGCTGTCACTGGCATGGCAGCACAGGCCGGCCAACTAACTCACTAGCACACACAGGTGGAGATGAGAACAGCAAGGGGTTGGCTAGGGACACAAACAAAGTGTCATAAGCTGCAAATACTGAATTTTGCAAAGATAAATGACAACTGAGGCCTAGAAAACCTAAATAGTGGCTCAGACCTAGTGGGTACACACACACGCGGCGCACGAGGACGCGCATTTTCTAGCAGGACAAAACAGTGGGAAAAACACAGTTTTGGGCATAACTCCCTGCAGACACGTCAGAACGACAAGTCGTTTGAACCAGAATGGCCGCACCAACGAAAGCTATGTCCTGATAGGCTGCACGCCTATGTGCTGTCCCAGAGCACGAGTCTAAATAAGAGGAAGGTCTTCTGGGCGCCCGTCCGGCCGCCATTCTTCCGCCACCGTAGCCATGTCAGGTATGTGCACGTGAATGGACATGAGCCGCGGGGTCACTGTAAGCCGTGTACAACACACACAACAACAACCAGGTGGGCTTTGAGTAAGTTACATAAAATACTAAAATTTACTATTCATGATTGATTATTGTTTCTACAACAAACTTTATGCATGAGTTTTCTTTCTGTTATGCCGAACGGAGCGTAGATGGTGAACAAGTAGAAGTTGCGTGGCAGAAATCGATTTGGAATTTGGGACACTTGAGAAATTTGTAGTTATCAGCAAGTTTACTTGGATGAAAAGTGTCAAAATGATCGAACATACATGCAAGTGCCGAGTTACAAATGAGGCAGAGTCGTTGGGTCCATTGTCGAGCGACGCGTGCGGAGTCGAGTCGTGAGTGGTCAGATTCCAAACGTTCCGCCTAAAACTTGGGGTTCTTCCAAAATCAACGGTGAAGATGCGATATGCATCTTTATAAATCCAGATTTGTCTCATTGCGTTGAGAAGTCGACCGAAAGGTTGTGATACCTCTGTGCGTACGTTTGCAAGAGCGGTCCAAGCAGTCTGAAGGTTCGAGAATATCCACTGAGGGCAGTGCAGTTGGCCAATTTCCCCTCGACCGTCGGAGTGAATACTGTGGTTCTTGCAACCCGATGGGCTATCTATGTCATAAAAATAATGCCCACTTGAAAGTATGAGGGACTTGTGTACGCCTAGTACGTAACACTAACCCCCCCTCCCCTTTAGCCGCGATTTTCGGCGCGCGTACAGATAAGGCCCCGTGGCAGCGGTGGTAGCCGTCGATGAGATGATCGACGTCTCGAAG
>SZWC01002930.1:24439-42573 GCA_023375785.1 Penium margaritaceum
TGCTAACGGATGGCTCTAAGCTACACGCAACTACTTTGCATTCTCAGCCAACAATACCTCCTTCAACGTGCCTACATCAGGCATCGTTAAGGGAGAGCTCTAGGTGTCCAACATACACGCCACCTATGTCGGTCTGACCATGACAAGATCAGCTACAAAATCACAAGCGGCCAATAACTCACTGGAAAAAAACTCATGGCCGAAAGGGCATGCTTGATGCACCTTACTATAGTGTATCTGGACACTCTGGCCAAGGGTCTTTATGCAAGGCTTGCTACTCTTAACACACCTAGTTGGGTGTGTGGACACCAAATCAGCCGTCTACTGAGCCCAAGAGGTCAGTGGTCAAGATGACCACCGGGCTCACGAGAGTAGCCCCATGCTAAGGTGCTCACCTTGGGCTGAAAAGCAGGTGGCTGGGCCAGAGCCATAGGGGTTGTGGACTTGCAGGGAAAGGGAGAGGGTGTGCGAGAGTCGTGGATGGGTGTTGGCTTGTATAGAGGGGAAACAGATGCGGGCAAATAAACATGTGAAACTGGAAATGTTTTTGCCGGTGTGGGATCAATTGTGCTCAAGGAAACATACAAAGATGTGCTAAAAGTGAATGACACTAGCAAAGGATAATGTGTGAAATAGGGGAGTGACACTGGCATTACATAAGGTGTGCCAAAGGGGTCTAACACNGTGCTGACCCACATGACAGAGATCACAAGTCACTCCACAAGATCACACACCAAGCGACGGTCCACAACGATGTACTTTGTGCATGCATGAAACATGCCAGAGTTATCTGCAGTGGAAAGATCACTCCTGGTTGTCACAACGCGAAATGATGCAAGGCACAGACTAACAGAACTCACAAAACAGATGCTGAAGTCATGCCCCCTCAGCGGCCTAAGTCTTCAGCGTAACATACTCAACCTGTAATGAATTATGTCCAGTGCAATCCTACTTGCCAATGCGTCATGATACAATGGTACCACCCGGCAGGAACACATAGCCTGTTCGATTGTACCCATCAGTCACTGTTTATGTAGCCGTCAACTACCACAGAACATTGCCAAAAAAATTGGATTCTGAGGAACAGTGTGGAGACCACATACTACACGCATAGCTACATGAAGGGCTCTCATCCAAGGATACTCCAAGGAACTGTGCAAGGAGGTTGACGGCAAAGGAGACGTCAGGCCGTGTGGTTATGGCCAAGTATGTTAAGGAGCCAATGAGGCACAAGTACAAGGTCACTTCGAGTATCTTCCCCAGCAGTGTTGTCACATCCACCTTTAGGGACTTCTACCCGTCAGGTGTGATGGGAGTGGAGGCTGTGGGAACTATACCAAGGAGGTCAGCAAACCGCTACTCCACAGCACAAGCATAATATGCCTGATATAGTAAGAGTGTCTGCTGCTAACGGTCACATACAATCTCCATCCCAAAGAATACAGTTGTAGGACCAAGGTCCTTCAAATTGTAGGCAGCCTGAAGAAATTCCTTGGCCTCATTCACGACCTCCATCAAACGAGAAGCGATCAAGAAGTCATCCACATAGACCATGATGGTGGTGAAGATCTCACGTGAATTTCTAAGAAAGATGGATTGGTCAAAATCACTCTGAACGCAATTGGCATGTGTTAGTGTGCTAGTGATCTCCAGGTTCTAGCTCTTGGATGACTGCTTTAGGCCGTACAAGGCCTTGCGCAAGCACCAAACCTTGTCACCGACCTTAAATCGTGCTGGCCGGATTATGTAGATCTCCTCCCTTAGAGTGCCATGGAGGAACTTGTTGTTCACGTCCATCTGGTGTAAGTCCCAGTGGTGGTGAGAAACAACCCCAGGCAGGGTGCGAGGGATGGTCATACAGCCCATGGGTGCAAATTTTTCAATGAAACCCACACCCTCAACCTGTGAGAACCCCTTGGCCATAAAGTGGGCATTTTGGCAATAGAGGGAGCTGTCCTGTGAATCGAGGGGCGCCCGGCATGACTGTCACACGCCAAACCCTTGGGATAAACCTCCCAACCCTCGAACCCTCGGTGTGTGGGCCAACCCTTGAGATGCCGCACGACCCTCTCCTAACAGCAAGACCGTTGCTAGTGATCGAGGTTCCCGTCTTGCGACTCTCCCGGTGGCATTTGTACCAAGGTGCACTACAAAATACTTGTAAGATCGAATGGATGTGGGCAAGGTGATGCTTAGAATCCTTAGAATTGACAGATCAGTACAAGGCAATGTACAGAATCTCTGGGTAAGATAGCATGCCTAGAACATCCCCTAGGCTTCCTTATGTACCTGGGTCTATGAGCCAGCTGAGAGCCCTGCGGCGCCCTATAGCCCTCTANTCTCAGCCAACAATACCTCCTTCAACGTGCCTACATCAGGCATCGTTAAGGGAGAGCTCTAGGTGTCCAACATACACGCCACCTATGTCGGTCTGACCATGACAAGATCAGCTACAAAATCACAAGCGGCCAATAACTCACTGGAAAAAAACTCATGGCCGAAAGGGCATGCTTGATGCACCTTACTATAGTGTATCTGGACACTCTGGCCAAGGGTCTTTATGCAAGGCTTGCTACTCTTAACACACCTAGTTGGGTGTGTGGACACCAAATCAGCCGTCTACTGAGCCCAAGAGGTCAGTGGTCAAGATGACCACCGGGCTCACGAGAGTAGCCCCATGCTAAGGTGCTCACCTTGGGCTGAAAAGCAGGTGGCTGGGCCAGAGCCATAGGGGTTGTGGACTTGCAGGGAAAGGGAGAGGGTGTGCGAGAGTCGTGGATGGGTGTTGGCTTGTATAGAGGGGAAACAGATGCGGGCAAATAAACATGTGAAACTGGAAATGTTTTTGCCGGTGTGGGATCAATTGTGCTCAAGGAAACATACAAAGATGTGCTAAAAGTGAATGACACTAGCAAAGGATAATGTGTGAAATAGGGGAGTGACACTGGCATTACATAAGGTGTGCCAAAGGGGTCTAACACCGGCACCCGATCAACTGTGCCAGGGAGAACCCACAAGGCTACTGGAGTCACGGCCAAGATGGTCAGATCGTCAGCAGCTAGAGACCAAACCACATGTGAGGATGCTCGAAAAGACCCATCTGCAGTACTTGACTCCTCCATCCGTCGAGAATCGACAGGTGGGAATGTGGTAGGTGGCCAGCGACAGAACGCTAGACATGTTATGATGGGTGAGAGACTCAAAGATGAGAGCATCTTGAGACTTGACAATGAGATGGCGAGCCGGGTCCCTCAAGCGCAATACCTTCGAATGCAAGGAGTTGCACACATGCAGCCTTGAGGCAAGACCTTGAACCCCTGCTAATCCTTAGTATGTCAGACGTTAGCTAGTTTCCCCTAGACACGAGCGGGACAAAGATTAGCACGATGACCAAACCACAACTCATACAGCATGTCATGGTCCGGAAGAGGACCATGCAACAGGCGGTTCAAGACCCACGTCATGTAGGAGTAGTCCTCAAAGGCCATGGAATTTGGATGACCGCACTCAAACCACATGGCGTGGACCGCATTCTCCAAGGTGCGGTTCCAGCGCTCAACACACCATTCTCCTATGGTATAGCAGGGATGTAAAGCTGATGATAAAAATCGTGCTCTGCAAAGAACATGTCCATCTATCCTAAGACCTCACAACCACTATCCAAGCAAAACGTGTGAAGGGTGTGACGAGACTGGCGCCTAGCCATCACTAGCGAGGGCGGCATCGCTCTTGTGGTGGAGGCTGTAGACCCACGGTATCCAAGTGAACTCACCAGTCAGGGTGAAAGTAGATCAACCATGATCTGAGAGAGTCTTGATTGGAAGAGGATTAAGGAGGTCGAAGTGGACCAACTCTAGTGGATGGAGTGCCCAAGAAGTAGATTCAAAATAAGTGCAATGATGCATCTTACCCTAGGCAAACAAAAGAAAGTTGGTCTTGGGTTGCTTCTTGAATGAATTCACGTCAAGTCCAAGGACTAGCTGAGTCTGAATGAGCTTGGACACAATATCCGAGATCACATGGCAAAGACAGAGATGCAACAAGCACGGGTGCTTGGGAGAGAGATTACTAGTAACAAACACATGCGTAGAAGAGAGAGAGGGAGAAGAAGCAGAGGGAGTATAATGAGACACATGATACAACAAGTCATCAATAACAAAGGAAAAAAGAACAATGGCACATGTTTCAAGAGCATTCATTATGACATAGTCAGCAGCGTGCTCAGTGATGAGATCCATCCTGGTGAATGCATGAATAGAAAGAAGTCTAAGCTCAAGGGAAGGGACAAAGAGAAAATCAGAAATGTACAAGGGGCCATGTGGACCATCAGACCACACTACCACAAATCCCTGGACATGTAGCAACTGACTAGACATTGTGTGAACTGAACGAGCGGTTGCAACGGGACCGAGCACAGAAAACTCACTACAACGACATGTCATGTGATGGGTGGTACTAGAGTCAATGATCCACATGCCACTCGGCTCATGGCCTGTCTTCGACAATAAACAACGGGCCACAGAACATTTTGCTGCTGCTGGATGCTCAGCAGAGGACGATGGACTTGTGACTCCTCAAGCCAGTTGGTACTGCCAGGTTCATCCTCTTCACAAGCTGACTGAGCTCCCCTACAAGCATGGGCAATGCAAATAGTAGGACAATCTGTTTGGGGGCCAACCGACTGTGAAAGAACACTCACACCTCCCTGAGTGCAAAGCGCCAGTAGCTGACAAAGCTCCATAATCATGTGGTCCTGTGCATCTATGCATCTCCTGCCACCCAAAATGGTAGAGGACCCAGCTGCTATCATGNCACTCGGCTCATGGCCTGTCTTCGACAATAAACAACGGGCCACAGAACATTTTGCTGCTGCTGGATGTTCAGCAGAGGACAATGGACAATGATGAATGACACGGACTTGTGACTCCTCAAGCCAGTTGGTACTGCCAGGTTCATCCTCTTCACAAGCTGACTGAGCTCCCCTACAAGCATGGGCAATGCAAATAGTAGGACAATCTGTTTGGGGGCCAACCGACTGTGAAAGAACACTCACACCTCCCTGAGTGCAAAGCGCCAGTAGCTGACAAAGCTCCATAATCATGTGGTCCTGTGCATCTATGCATCTCCTGCCACCCAAAATGGTAGAGGACCCAGCTGCTATCATGGTTGCCACGCGACCTGCCTGAGGGGTGTCGGGAAAACTTCCGCTAGGCATGTGCAGCTTTAAGGCCACGTGTGATCCAGCTCCAGTCTCCTGGCTACTGTCACTTCGTGTATCAATGAGTGGCGTAGCAATTGTAACAGTGGACAGAGTGTCTAGTGCCACTGCTCGTCGGCTGTTATTACTACTGCTGCTAATGTTCCTCATCGTGTTTCTTTTCCCCCATCTTCCCTTGTCTCATGGTGGCCATGCCTTGAGCTAATGCGAGCAAGAAAGGGGGAGAGGAAGAGCCTCCTTGGCCCCCTTCCTTTAAAAATAGTACTTCTGGGCCCAAGAAAGCATCTCAAGGGAATGAGACAGCTCCTCTAGGGTGGGTCGGTAGAAGAAGGTGAGGAGGTCGGTGTGTTCCATGTGCGCACAGAGCATGATGGTGTCGACCATCCAAAGTTGCGACCCTCTACAATTGCCCAACCGGCTATAGATTCACATTACCCGGCACCAATATGTTGATGCCGACTCTGACTCTCCCAGGCATAGGTAATGGAACTCCCAAAGGTGGAAATCCCTCGTTGTGTGTGTCTCTGTGATGAACAAGCTGAAAGCCAAATCCCATGCGCAGCAAGGGTTGGCCCCGTCACTCGTACCAGGTGCACCTAGGAAAGGACGAAAATCCACAACGACCTCCTGGTGAACAGAGTCAAAGACTAGACCGTACGTGGCTCTTGCTGCTTTCTAAGTCTGGCTGGCATCATGAATCTGTACAAGCTCATGAAATAGGGCCACACCTCCTTTGTGTCGGCGGACACCTGGAAAAGTACCTTCCAGCAGTCAAACTCGGCATCACTATCGTAACGGGGTGGCAAAGTCTCAAAGTCCTTTGGTCACCACTCCGTGGGGAGGATAACCTCAGGCGAGTGTCCGTGGAATGGACAGGCTGTCAGAATAGAGGCCATTCACCTGTCTCGAGGGGCTCTGATGCGCCAGTGCCACTACTGCAATAGCGGGTGTGTGCTGTGGGCCAAGGTGGAGACAATCCACCTGCGTGCAAACCTTGCGTTCCCATGCATCTACCTCTTCCTCCTCCTCTGAATCCAACTCCCTAGCTACTTGCTGTTGCCTGGCAAAGTGAGTGGATATAGTAGGTTGTCCCTGTGGTGTAGGTCCAAACTATGCCCAGTGGAGTCTGCTGCAGTCCTCACAGGCTCTTCAGCAAGGTCTGTACATCCCACCGAATGGCAAACTGCTCATGCTGCTAATGCCTAATCTCATCCTACGCTTATCGCAACTCATCAATCACCTGAGTATATGGACTCGATAAGCCTGACAGGGAGCTAGAGCTGGATGGATCAATTGACTCGTTTCCCATTTCACCACACAATTCCATGTGGTCACTTAGTATGGATCCAAACAAGAAACGCAAACCATTTTTCAAGAAGAAATGATGTTTTGACCCAAGTTTTGTTGGCGTGAGTACTGCTGGTGATGACAGTAAAAAGTTTTTCTTACTCCAGTTAATTTCACCTAATTGTTGTTTACGCTGATGTATTTTACACTAGTGTATTTTTTCCCTTTTTTTCTACTCACGTGGACCTCGTATAATGAGGGAAGAGGGTAACCTTGTCACCCACTGTTCGCGGCTATGTAGGTGCTACGTAACCCCTGCATAGCTTCTGTGCAGCCACAAAACAGGGTTGCAGCACAACAGTGCTACATAGTAGTATTATACAATGTTTATCCTATGCAAGGTAGTAGCCGCAGCATCTTCTACCATGGCAACTCTGCCACTTCAGTTGCAGCTGTTGCTGATGTACTACTGTAGCTACTATTGTTACTAGAGTAACACTGATGTTACTGATGCTGTTGGTGATTTATCAGTTACAATGTTGCCATCTCTGCTTCTTCCGGTGCTCAGTTTTTCCTTCTCGTGACTACTGCTGCCACTACTACTGCTTGTTGTTATTGCTGTTGCATGCTGCCATTGCCACTACTTACATCTGCTGTGAGTAATCACCATCACGAGATACAGCTCTGGGCTGCTTCTGCTTTCTTTTGGTTCATGGGTCATAACCAGACAAAATGCTGGACCTAGCCCGTGTTGCCTCTGCCACTGCTGCCGATTTGGCTCCTGCTGCGACAACAGTGATAGCAAGTCATGGTGCTGCCCACTCTAGTAGTAGCTTGGTGATGCCACTACTGCAAGCATTGGGATGAAGTTTGGACTGCCGATGTCTGAGCGAAAGGTCCTCGGGTACGAATTCTGCGATAAATGTCACCACTGCGGCCGGTCCTACATCGCTGTAGTGAATATCAACAAGAAAGGTCTTGCTGCTCTGATACCAAGAGACACTACGAGCTTCCTAGCCTTACTGCCACTGATGTGGTGACCCTATCCAGTCAGCTGATGTGCTAGCAAGCAAGTAGGTGCAAGAAACTGCAAGATTTGGGCAAGGGAGACGCACAAAGTCTCATAAGCTCTAATAGCCTAGTAATTGACAACTGACAAGCACATAGCATAAATACTAATCATGGTGCATGGCGGGCGGCACAAGTAAGTGTTAACTTGTCTTAGTTTTCACCCAAAACCATTTTTTTGGCCATAACTCTATGCAGAGGCATCCAAACGCAACAACGTTTGAACATAGAGATAAAAATCTTGAGCTAGACCCTAGTTCTAGTCATGCACACAGGTCGAGCACTGATGGGTGGACATAAAACTAGAAACATGCAAATCGGGCTCAAGAGCCATTTCACCAAGAAAACTCTAGTCAATGTATAGTATATGCAGAACACCCCAACAAGAGCCGAGGAAGTAAGGGCAGTTTTCTGGCAGTTGCTTGTGGATGGGATCACCACCTGTGCTCAGTCAGTGCTCCAACACCAGATGTCTCCGCATCAGGAATCTGTACGAGCATGGAAACAGTTGAATGGTCAGAGTAAGATGTACAGATAGACGGGGACGGCTCACATCACAACAAAATCACCATGTTGTCTGGTAAGAAGATTCAAGCAATGAAAGCTCTGCGATCACCTGTCCTCCTTTGTCAGCTCGGTCTGCTCGGCTGCATGGATGCGACACCCTCAGCCAAGGCGGCGTGATAATCCTCTGTGTACATATATGCTCGTGGATGTCCTTGGATGTGCAGTGCATGCAGACTAGATGGTCGGCGGTGATCCACGTTGACTGTGGAGACATGCACCAGCCTACCTCTATCGATGGTGGCATCTCTCTTTGTCTCTCGCAGTCCGCCGGCCTTCAACCCGTGCCTGACCCATACAAGTCCTTGACAGATTGCTAGGGGAGCTGGGTGTGCCACAACAGGAGCCTACGGTGGTTCAGGAGGACAACACTGGCTCCATCTTGCTGACCAATAACCCGACGCAGCACAGGAGGAAAAAGCACATCGACGTGAGGTACTGCAACGCGCGCAACATGGTGGAGAAGGGAGAGATTGTGCTGCAGCATTGCAGCACAAAGCACATGCTTGCGGATTGCTTGACCAAGGCGTAGCCCCAGGATTGGCACATCATCAGTCTTGCAGGACTCGGCTTGACAAGCTGTGAAGGGCTTGAAGGCATAGGTGTGGAGGAGCAGGAGTGAACATGAGGCATCCGGTGCATGGGGGAGACTGTCAAAATGTGTCCCTGCCATGGATGTTCTTTGAGCTTTTCCTGGTGAAACCACTGGAGAGTGATTTTATGTCTGATCTGATCCGATTTGGACTCCTTGGATTTTTCCATGCGGCTTTGAGCTTTCAGTTGCCCGATTTGGTTGATAACTTAGAAAGTTAGCCCCATCCAAAGTTCGGGTGGTAGGTGGGTGGAATCTGGGTGTCCGTCATTGGCGACGGCATAATTCCATCGCCAGTGATCCGAGTTCGACTTCAATGAGCTCCAAAGGCACTTGGGCCATAAAGGAAGGGACGTGGGAGGTCTCCTGGACCAGGGCGAGCCTCCCCCTACATTGGAGGGCCAGGAAGGACGCTTCAAAAGGCCACTGTCGAAGCACCTCCCGTCACCTCCGTTGGTGTTCATGGTGGACGGCTGCACCATGGGTTACTTCAACGGCCAGCAGGGGCTCTACTGCTCCGTTTTGGACGTGCTTGGATGCATTGGAAAGCTCAAATAACAGACTATAAGATGTTATCTTACCAAAATAACTAACCATTAACGGGCTTCAGCCTTTCTCAGTTTCCGCAACCTGTATTCTGCCAGAATTTCGCTCCCTTGGTGTTGTGGCAACCCAAAGCACACACCTTCCTTAGAATTCTCTTTGCCCTCAGCAGCTGTGGACACATCGTGGATCAGAGCATGCCACAACATCATTTCTGACATGATCGGGTACATCGTTTTTATTTTCATTTCCACACCTATCTGTTGCGTCCTAATTATGATTTCCCATCGAACGGTCATCCACAACATACTTTCTTCAGCTGACCAAACGATATTTCTTTGGTAGCTTTTGGTGGATTAAACAACGTCATTTGGCTCACGGGACACCACCTATGAAGAGCCCACAGTCTGGCATGTTGACATTCCAGCTGCTGGACCACACTACCACGAGACCCAACATGTTTCAACGCAAAAACAAAACCCCAGCCCCTCAAATGGAATTCCGGGGGATGGGGTTTGGATGGGGTTTACACTTATAAAATGTGTGGATTTGTGAGTCCTGGAAAACATGAAAGGATCAACTTGTTATATGCCCCTACTTTTCTATTTTGAAAGAACCGTGCTCCCAAGTTATAGATTAAAGGAAAATATGCCCCCATCTTGCCTACAAGCATCATTTTGACACCAATTACGTGTCGATGTAATGTGGCATGCAAGTCTTGTCAAACTGATGATATTAGCACGGCTATTGAATAATCCCAAATCCCTCTTTAAAGGGCTATGTGGTTGTTCAAGGAGGTGGTTTGCATTTGGTTGGCATGGGGGTGCCAGAGACTCCCCATGTGTTGAAAGGGAACTGTTGGATCCCACTGCTGCGAGGTCCAACAGGATTCCGCGCTGAAGAAAAACCCTAAATCCCCAATGTAACTCGGGGTGTGGTTTTATTTGGATTTGCATGTAGAGATGGGGGATTTTCTTGTTGCTAAAAAGGCTTTTTTTTCTCGACCTTCAAAATGGATATCTTTGCTCGATCCCAATTCTTGCATGGGAGAACTGATCCCACAATGTGCAACAGTGACCCACGAGGAGACTCGTGTTTCCTTGTCTTTTTTTTTCACAACCAGGGACATTCTGTTAACTTGTTGTTCTCTGGGAGCATGGGACCAGCTGAACCCAAAATGAAAATGGTGTTTTTGCTTAATTGTAATTGAGTGAAAGCACCCTTGTCATTTGTTATTTGGGGATATGCAAACACCCCATTTGTGCGTGCAAACGATAGCTAACCCCCTCCCAAATGACACGTGAGTTTTTGGGATCTTGCTTTGCGCAGGCACCTCTATGTGCCATAGTAGTGGGGCCCAGTAGGTGTCCACGCATTTACAAAACACTGAGCCCCAAATTTGGGGTTAGGATTGCATGCAATTGATGCTCCAAAATAGAGAGTTTGCTCGTCAGGGACAAAAAGAAAAAGAAATGGGTCATTGCTTAATCACAAGCAATGACACCTGTTNTCCTGAACACAAAGTTTAAAACGGTTCATTTAAACCTCAGACTTGAGGCACAGTTCACTTGATGTGCAAAAGGAGGGGGCATGAGACTGACTGAAACCCAATAAAAAACACCCCCTAGTGGGGATTTTGTAGCCGTTGGATAGGAGGTTTGAGAGGGGTTCACAACAACCCATACATTCAAAGGAAACGTGATGGGTCTCACTACCATGGGGCCCAATAGGAGCCATTGCAAATACACAACCTAAGATTCATCATACAAACTTGGATAGGATTTGAACAGGGTTTGCGTTCAAAACAGGGAGGTTCCTTCTCAAAGAAGAAAAAGTGAAAGGAATTTTCACTTAATTGAATGGATGTATACACGTAAAAAGGGAGAGAAGGTTTTCTCTCCCTTTTTACGTGTATACATCCATTCCAGAATGTAAAGGTTTATGTTTGTCCAGGTGTGGCCCTTGAAAACATAGAAAATCCTAAAACCCCAAAGGGGATGAGAAAAAATGGGTTACTGCTTCTAACTCGCATCTCTCAATCCCAGCTCAGTCGCATGCCCATGCGTTAGTGCCCTTTCTTACCTTGATGTCCCAAAGGCTAGATGAGACTCAATCTCTATACTTACATACAAGATATGGTTTTTAGGAAGACATAGAGTAGTCCATAGCTGGTTGCTGTAAAAGATGAGATTTGTCTTGGTTGATTAATTTACAGAAAAAAGATGGACATACGGAGACTCGAAGCATATGTTTTTCCCTGCACAGGTTGTTTGTGACAATTGCCTTCAAAGTGACACAAACGGGAAGAGTCCTCCAGCGAGCTCTGGATGCCATTATGAAACTTCTGACATCAAGCTTTCTCCAGGAGCCAGAGTCATTACGATGGTTGCAGAACAGGAACGATCCTTGGAACCATCTCCATGATGGTTTTGGTGAATATAGAGTAGTGAAAACGGCGTCCGCGGCTATATGAGAAGAAAAAATACCACAATGGATATGGTTCTAAAACCTAACCATTTTAAGTACCATAAAGTGTGGTGGAATGCTCTTAATGAGCACTTCATATTCTTTTTCAACTTCTTCCAGCATTTCCCCTTCCTTTGGAGGCTACCTGATTTTCTGTAGGACTGGGTGGGAAATTTCCATCTCCAAACAATCCTCTCTTCTGGTTTTTCTTAACCTCTCACCCTTCCTCCTTGGCCCTATACATGAGTGCAGGATGTCCTCCTATACCAAAGGTCCCCTTGGGACTGAGAAGGCACGAGGACCAAGGAAGGCGTCGGTGAGAACAAGTTTTTAAGTTTTCCACATCGCAAAGGGCTCAACGGAGACGCCATCGAGTTCTAATCCATGTAGGTGTTCTTGCCTTGTGTGTGGATTTGAGTGCGCAGGGCATGCCTGCCATGAGACTGGAGAGGACGCATGTTGAGCTCGTGCATCACACGCGTCAGAAGGAGCCTCCTCCATATGCCGCAGCTCGGGACTCACGTGCCTCGGCTCCAGCTCAGTTACATGCCCAAGCTTCATCCTCTCACTCAGTCCTCCTGGTGTTACAAAACCTAGATTAGACTTTGACTCTACAGTGACGTGCATGATGTGTTTGCAAATAGACATAGAATAGACCTTTGACTTTGCTCAACGTATGTTAGATTTGCCCTCGAGGGGTGGTTAGCCAAGAAAGTTGTGTAGGAGCGAGGTTCGCCCTCGATTTCCGATAGCGAGCCAGCACGGCCGGTAGGCCTCACTGCCTGGCTGTGTGGAGCAAAGCACCAAACACGTGCTTTGCTCCCTCTCTCTCTTGTCTGTCAGGATCTGACACTTAGTTCAAAATCCTAGCCATGGCTGAGACGTTTTTGGACCTAGCACTCTCCATAGTTGACCGATTTGAGTGATTCAAGTTGCAAATTGAAGCTCTTGCAATTCTCATGGTGTCAGCGCAGGTCTCCTAGCCTGAACTTGTGGAAGTGGGGAGAAACCCAGAGCCGTCCAAAATTTCCGCGAGAGGGAAAGTCACGATTTTGACCATCTAGGCTGCTAGGGACAAGCGCGAGCCGGGAAAGCTACATTTCAGAGCTAGGACAAAGTAGCAGAAGCCACCTAGGGCCTGCAAGGCCAAAGGAAGGCGTAGAAAAGGGGTGGGCATCACGGGCCATGTGACCATCGGTGATTCCCCCAAGGAGTCTCACACACAACTTGCACAATGGACAAGGGACGCACACAGCTTGCGCACAGAAGTAAGAAGCGTAGTCAGGAACTAAGTCACCATGAGTGGTGAAGGATCCGTGAGGGAAGGGGAACCTCGCCATAGCAATGGGGGAGGTTGCAGTCCACACTCGGCCACCCCAGTAGCAACAGTGACCTGGAGCAATCTCAATAAAATCGCTCTCCACAAGGACTTGACACCACCACCTCTTGGAATGCGGGACTTCCTTGCATGGAAGGACGTGTTCCTAGCATGGTCGGCAGAGCATGGGCTCAAGGATCTCTATCTCCACCAATCGCCGGAGGAGATAGAGGACCGTACCCTCCTCCATGCTTTCAATGCTTTAACGCGTGCTCTACCAGATGACCAGTCTTACGCCATCCATCACTTTAGGTATGGATGGAGAGGAGAGGACCCAACGAACCCCCGCAGTGGAGCTCCCCGTCCCTCTGAGGCGTGGTAGCACTTGGTGACGAGCAAGGAGGAACAGGGACTGGCACTGGTCATCACGCTTTGCGATAAGCTTCGCCGCCTCTATCCGAAGCCCGATGTGTCCATCGCTGAGTACTGGGTTTTATCCATGGACATCAGGCGTTGGATCCTGGGACTGTGTGCCTCTTGCACCATCCTAGAGTGGCTCAATCTAGTGCTAGTCCATCTTCACGAGCCATACAAGGAGTTTTGTTTGAACTTGCTGCGGTGCCTTCGTGTAGCAAAAACTGAGAACACCGACCTGACAACGGTGTTCAAAGAATTGAGGAACTATGAGGATGTACTCCGAGATGAGGAGCGAGAGACTAGAACCTCTACAGCCACGGCCTTAACACATAAGGCATCTGGGGCTCTTCATGACATCACATGGCCGGGCAGGGAGGCCATAGTGGCAAAGGCAGTCGTGGAGGGCAGTGCGGCAGAGGTCAGGGACGTGGGCGAGACACAGGCCGCCGTACTTGCAACTACTGCCGTTAGCCTGGTCACTACTGGAGCGCCTTTCCCGTGCTGCAGTGCATCATGAAACCACAGCAGCAAAAGTACCAGCAGGAGCCCTACCAACAGCAGCTACAACAACCGATCATGGGACCACTTCCCCCTCCCACCGGGAGAGCACAGACACATCCCCAGCCACATGGCCTCTCACCAAATGCTGCAGCCACATTTGTACCACAGCTGATGCAGCCGCTGTTGTAGCCAATGATGCAACAGACATCGTAGCCAATGATGCAGCAGACATCCCTTGTACCTCCCTTGCACTGCATGTGTCCGCATTCCATAGTGCCCATTCCAGCACCCGGGTGGACACAGCATGTGTACACTGATATGATGATCACACAGGAGCGAGATCCACCATCCCAGCACGCTGGATGGCTCCCCAGTATGGAGCTGCAGCCACTAGAGCTGACCACGGCACCACAGGAAGCAGGTCACGCACTGCCCATGCATGTATGGTTGTATGACAAAACATTGTCTCACCACATGTTACCGCATCGACAACTGTTCACCACTGTATGCCACGCATGATGTTGATGGTATGAAGACTGGGTCGGGTGAGGTGTTTTCTGTTGAAGGTGTGGGGACTATGGCTCTCCACGCGCCAGGGGAGTGCTGTGGCTGACCAGTGTTTTGTGTGTCCCCAAGCTAAAGGTGAATCAGTTGTTGGGAGGATAGCTAGATCGGAAATCGAATGTTTCCACAAGAACTCAAAAGCAATGATGCATGATCTTTGATGCCTCGGGCTCCTTGCTAGCTGATGGACCATTGCATGATGACATGCAATACCAAATCACTCTCTTTCGCCCGATTCCCTCAGCCACAGTACAAGCGCATATCACAACCACAGTTGATGCAATGCACACTGATCTCATTCACCGTCGTCTTGCACACATCAACACGGTTCTGGTTGCTGACTTCATTAAGCGCACCGCTGCACATGGTTTTATGCCCACCTATCGTCAGCATGGTCTGAAACCAGGAGCATGCCTTGATTTTCATGAAGGAAAGTCCCAGAGGCAGACCTTTCCCACCTCTGAGAGAGAGCGCACTTCTCCTCTCAAACTGGTTTATGCAGATGTCACTGGGCCATGCCATCCGTACAGTATGGGTCAGAGTTTGTCTTGACCCTGACGAACAATTACAGTCATTTTCACTGGACCTTCCTGCTGAATACAAAGGTAGATGCTCAGCGTGCCATTGCTGAGTGGGTGTCACTAGCACAGCGTCAAACCAACCAAAAATTGTTGAAGTTGCACACAGACAGAAGCGGAATTTTTCTGGGATCTCTTGCCTCCGAACTCAAGACAAGGGGAATCGAACATCAAACCACAGCTCCCTACATGCCCCAACAAAATAGGGTTTCAGAGAGATGGCATCGGACCTTGGGAGACCTATTGCATACACTTCTTGGGGAGTCTGGCATGTCCTTTGGGTTTTGGGAAGAGTCGGTCAAACATGTAACATAGGTTTGGAAGCACATTCTCCAGGGTCCACTGTCTAAATCAGTGTCGCCCTGGGAGCGATGGTTCCAAGTGAAGGTAGACTTGTGACCAGCACGAGTATGGGGCACGATGGCCTGTGTGTGGGTTGCTCAGGCGCAAATAGATCACAAACTCAGCCCTCGTGGAAGATGGTGTGTGTTTGTAGGGGTATCTCATGCCTCTAAGGCATGGCGGTTTTAGGACCCCACCAATCACTGCTTCCTTGAAAGTCGAGATATTTCCTTCCTAGAACACATGCCATATAAAATGTTTCACACTTTACGACATGCCCCGCACATTCCCTTCTCACACCATTACCCGGAGTATGTGAGTGCACATGTTTTTGTGCCTAGTCCCGTGCATAACACCTCTCCAGTTTCCCAACAGTCGCATGGTGAAACTGCAGCATCCCCAGTCCCCACAGATTTTCTGACACCCATTGACCTGGTAAGCACAGCATCAGACACCACACTCTCTCCTCCAGGATTGGCGAATGTCATTCCAAGAGACAGTGAGGTGCAGTCCCATCCAAAAGTTACTGAACATGTTTGTCGGTCTACACTAAATATCGCACGTGTGGACAAGAAACACTTCTATCACACTGTTGGGCCAACCTATGTGGAATCCACAGTTGTAGAACCTCTCACTCTGACCAAAGCGAGCGAATGGCCAGATGCAGCACAATGGGAGAAAGCAATGGTTGCTGAGCTAAATGCACTTTTGGACCATGGTGTGAATGAATTCATGCCACTGCCACCTGGACAGAAAGCAATTGATCTCAAGTGGGTATTAAAAATCAAGAGAAATCTGGCAGGGATGACTGAAATTTACAATGCACATCTGCTTGCCAAAAGGTTTCATCACAGACTCTGACAAGATTTCTCGGACACGTATGCCCCGGTCGGCAAGTATGGCACCAGCCGCACCTTTCTGGCCATGGCGGCACACGGCAATTGGGAAATACATCAAATGGAGGTCAAAAATTCTTACTTGAATGGTCCCCTTGAGGAGGTACTGTATGTGAAACAACCAGAATGGTTTGAGGATGGAACTGATTGTGTATGGCTGTTGTTAAAATCATTGTACGAATTGAAGCGAGCTCCCAGCTTTTGGAACAAATAGATCCAGCGCACTCTAGAACTTGGTGGATTTTCCTAAAGCATCTCTGATCCTTCTCTGTTCTTGAGGTGGCAGGGAACAGAGCCCATTGCATTGCTTGTCTATGTGGATGATCTGTTGATTCTTTCACCTTCAATCTCGCTCATCTCACCGACAAAGTCACTGCTCACTGCGCACTATCGCATGACTGATTTTGGTGAAGCCCACAGTTTTTTGGGCATGACCATCACACGAGATAGATCCGTGCGCACACTGTCCCTATATCAAGGACGCTTTGTTGCCCATCTGACTGCATGCTTCACCACCTTGTCCAACACCTCCCACGCCAACGGCCGTCCATGAGTCTGGACATCTATGCATATTTGCTTGATGCACGCACCACAGACTACAGACCAGAGAGTGATCCAACACTCTGTCAAAAAATCGCAGGCAGTTTCTCCTATTTGGCATCCACAACACAACTTGACATCGCCTGTGCTGTCAATACCTTGGCTCAGTTCAGCCAGAAACCCCACAGTACGCATCACAAGGCTTTGGTTAAATTGCTGCGTTATGTGTTGGACACTTCCACGGTCCATCTGGTTGTCTCTCCCTCTTCAGCATCTCTCTTGGACGGGTATTGTGACAGTGATTATACACGCAATCGTGTTACACGCAGTCGAGGGGGGTTGTGTTTTTGGTGTGTTGGGCATCGGCGTCTCATGGAGCATTGCAAAATAGTCGTGTGGGGCACGCAGTGTGGCTGAGGCTAAATTCATGGCCTTGGGTGAGGTCGCAGGCAAAGCCATGTGGCTGGGGAGGTTGCTTGAAGAATTGGGCTTGACTATGCATGCCACACCACGTTACATCGACAGTTCAACTGCACAACAGATTGCGGAAAATGACGGTGTACTGCATCCACGGACTAAGCATCACGTTGAGCATCACTTTGTGTGAGAAACAGTTGATGCAGAGGTTCATCAGGTGTGTCCCATTCCGAGAGATACTCAAATGAAAGACTTCCTCACCATAGCTCTTTCCTCATCAAATCTTACCTCTCAACTTGACCAACTCGACTGCATGCCTACGGCACTCATATCCAAGGGGGCGCATTAATCCGTGTACATATTCTTGCCTTGTGTGTGGATGTTAGTGCGTAGGGCATGCCAGCCATGAGACTGGAGACATGTTGAGTGCGTGCATCACATGTTTCAGAAGCAGCCTCCTCCATATGTTGTAGCTCGTGACTCACGTGCCTCGGCTCCAGCTCAGCCACATGTCCACACTTCATCCTCTCACTCAGCCCTCCTCGTGTTACCAGACCTAATTTAGGCTTGAATTCCGCAGTGATAAACATGATGTGTTTGCAAATAGACCTAGAATAGACCTTCGACTTTGCTTGACGTAGGTTAGATTTTCCCTTCAGGGGCGTTTGACCGAGGAATCGGTCCAGGAGCAAGGTTTGCCCTTGATTAGCTAAAGCAAGCCAGCACGGCCGGCAGGCCTTGCTGTCCGGCCACGTGGAGTGAAGCACAAAATTTGTGCTTCTCTCTCTCTCTCTCTCTCTCTCTCTCTCTCTCTCTCCCTCTC
>SZWC01002930.1:42643-53017 GCA_023375785.1 Penium margaritaceum
CTCTCTCTCTCTCTCTCTCTCTCTCTCTCTCTCTTGTCTGTCAGGATTCAACACTTAATGTCAGAATCCTAGCCATGCCTGAGACTATTTTAGACCTAGGAATCTCCACCATTAACCGTTTTAAGTGATCCAAGTTGAAAATTGAAGCTCTTGCAAATTGAAGCTATTGTCCACCTAAACAACTCTCAACTATAATACATGCATGATGGTCTTCATCATCTACTTCAAGAATTTTAAAGACAAGACCATCATGAGAGCAACAAAACAGGCTTGGACAAGCTAGAGGATGTTGTGTGACCACATGAGTCAAGTGTAAATGGCAAACCCGAAACACAGCACGGATGTATAGCCAAACGTGTGTACGGAGGAAGGTCGCAACATGTGCATAGATACTGCACGGGATAGAGAAACAGTTGGATAGGTTACTTGCCCTTGGCAAGGTCGGACTAATGGCAATAAGCTTGTAAAATCCCCAAGGAAACAGATGGATAGAAGGTCTCCAACCATAAGTGCAGCTATGGCAATGATGAACAACAAGCAACACATGAGCATCGCAACACGGCCTTCAGCAAGGTACTCTGTCACAGTTTTTTGCAACCGGGCCACGTTAGGGCTCAGTGCCTTGAGGCTGCTGTTAATGGACAAGAGACGGACGCATTTGCTGCAACTGTGATACCACATGGAGATAGTGCATCAATTGGCTGCGGACAGGGCCATGGATAGGGCCGTAGCTGTGGCAATGGATTCGGCCTTGGGAATGGACAAGGCCACGTTACTAGTTGTCTCCACCCCTGGGTGACGTTAGTGGGATCCACTGAGGGGGAGGAAATGGATCACGAGTGTGAAATCATGTTTTTAGACAAGGATATAAAATCATTTGGTATTGATGCGAGTTCAACGTCTCTGGTTTTCTTATTCCCCTCTTGCTGAAACGCGCTTTACACTTGCTTATTGTTGTTTCCCACTAAACCTTACATCTCTGTGCAAGATACACAACACAATTGCATTTGCTTTGTGGCAGCGGCACTGACCACTACATAAAATCTGGGTGATGCCGTGATTGGAGGAAACATACTCAAGGCAATGAGCAAAATCATGTCCGTGGTACCTATGGTAAATTTTTTTGACCTAATCAGATTTAAGAAATGAAAGGCACTTGCCACATTCACACCTAGCTACAAGATGTGGACCCAAGCAGGCAAAACATTGATGGTACAACGTCCTATGTACCTATTCATTTTTTATCAAAAACTTGACTTACTGTCATCAAGCCCTTTTCACTCAGACGATTCGTGGTAGCATGACGATGCAATTCAAAGGACACCTAGCTGATGCTTCTTTGAACGTAGTGGCCGACACCTTTGGTATCCGCGGATTTATCCATCAAGTGGGTCTAAAGCACAAGCCATTGAATGGTGCAGTTTTTTTCAGTGACAACTGTACAATACATGTGATCATTGCCTGACAAAAACTGCATTCAAGGATAAACGCAGAGTGTCATGTTGAAGGTACTCAATCTTTGTGACCTGATCAACATGGCTCTAGGCATTGCCTGGCTCTATGAAAACACTGCTCTGATGTTACTTGAATTGAAGAGTTTGATTCTCTGAAAGGGAGTTTATTGATCTACCTGAGTTTCAGGTATGGCATTATCACTGAACTGACTTAAATTCCATACCATCTTGTCTTTGATAAAGATTAGGAGACCTATTCGATAGAGTTTTTGCTACTCCTTGGTTTAGCTATAGAAAGTGGAGGAAAATGTTTAGGTAGAGGTGCTGCAAGAGATCAATCATTGCTGATGGATTTCTCGGATGTATTCCTAGATTGAACGACTGGAATTTCACCGGAATGACTTAAGGACCACATGACTGTCAAAATCCTATGCGGTTCCTCTGTCTAGACCCATGTATTGCCTTAGTCCAGCAGAAAGGCAAGCAGCCAAACACCAAACCAAGGAGCACCTTGGTTTGGGTGGATGGAGCTGATTTGCTCATTGTACGATACACTGATCCAGTTTGTGGGGAAAAAATAGTTATTCATGTGTTTCCATATACTATCGGTTTCTGAACAAGCCAATGATAAAAAAAAATGGATTCCCCTTGTCATGGATTGAGGACATGTTTGATTAAGTTGAACGGTAAAATTCTTTATTCCTTGGAATTTCCTTAAGGATACCATTGACTCTGCATCTCGGAAGATGATATGTCCAAGATGTTATTCTAAACGCAATTGGGACATTAGCAGTTTTTGTTTTTGTGCTTTAGCATAACAAATGCCTGGAAAACATTCCAAGGAGAAATGAACCTAAGTTTCGATAAACATCTTGGTCAGTTTTTCCTGGTTTATCTAGACATCATCCTTGTTTTCTCTAAATCAATGGAGGTGCATATTGAATATTTGCTTGAAGTCTTTGACATCCACAGGGAGCAAAAACTGTTTGGAGAAGTGATCAAGTGCAACTTTACACAAGACAAGCTTGATTACCTTTGACACATGGTCCGCACGTATGGTATCCATGTTGACACACAAACAATTTAACCTGTAGTGGGTTTCCATGCCCAGAGAACATTGGATAAATAAGGTGTTTCCTTGGTCTTACAAACCAATTTCAACACTATATGCAGGGATGTTTGACCTTGGTAGCTCCACTAACCAGGCTCACCCAAAAGACGTACATTGGGAGTAGAAAGTTGATCGCCTGAACACTTTTTCTCGAATCCAAGGAGCTTATTTCCACAACACCCATCTTAGTTCTTCCGGACGAATCACAACATTGGGTAATCTAATGTGATGCATCAACAATAGCTCACGGAGCAGGCCTCATGCTAAATGGTTATCCAATCCTGTATGAGAGCAAGAAGTTCATCCCCAGTGAGACGCAATTCACGAATGGTGATCAGGAGCTCCTTATTCTGGTACACGCTTTCAAGTTCTGGTATTGTTCCCTCAAATGGGTTGATGGGGGTATGAAAGGTATGACCTACTACAACCAGTTGGTGTTCTTCTGAATGCAACCAAACCTGTCAAGAAGACAGGCATGTTGGGGTGAATTCCTGGGCCAAATTACATTCACGTGGGAGTATTGGCAAGGAAGCATCAAAACAGCTGATCCACTAAGCCACTGAGATAAGTGGATGTTTTATGACCATTACAGCAGCTATAATGCAAGCACTAGAACTCCCCAATCCTCTGTAAAAACCACCTTGATATGTAACTTGCAGTTTTGTAAACAAGATCTATATGGGATACTCTATGGATTATTTTTCATAAAACATGATAGAAGTGGGAGGGGGGAAGAGACAATGGGAGGAGTGGAGCGATGATGGAATGGAGGTCAAGCGAATGGATACGAATGATAAACTTGATTGGAGACAACAAAAAAAACAAAAACAAAAACAAAAAGGAACAGAAAGGAAGCCTAAGTACTCAGAGCCAGTGCTAGGACTAGTCCTAGGGTGATTATGCCTACTATGGTGGACGGTACCATGCATGTAGTTGCAGCTACCGCACTTCTGCTGTTGCTCTTGGCATGGAGCCACTTCCCAACTCAAAGGGTGTAATGTTATAATCTGGACTTTCCTGGATGGTTACCGATTCTTCCTTTAATGGGAACCAAGGTACATGCATCCCACGAGGTTGGTATCATGATGGAATAGTTGTTATAGGTTGATGCATTGTCTGATGTTTGGACGGTGGTGGGTGTGGTATTGGCTGGTCGTTGATGCCACGAAAGCCGCTGGCTAGGTGTGTAGTTGGGCCTTCCGGTCCAACGTGTGCACGAAGAGGGCCCAATCATCTTTGTGTGCATAATCCGCATGGGATTTTGTGTCGATTCTTTGCTTCAAGACTCAGAATCTAGAAAATCCATTTAAAACCAACCTCCCCAACCTCCACTTAGGAAAAACTGTATCAAACAATCTACCACAAACGTGAGCCTACCAAGAAACTTCCTTATAGGCCATAACCGATCAGTGGAGGGTTCCAAGAATCTTCAAAAGCACACATTTTCTTATGCGTACATGCACATCTTGTAATTTGGACTTCTTACTGTGAACAAGATTTTACAAAGATTCCTCTGGTTCTAACAGGGAATGATAAATTGGAAAATGAAACTACTCCTCTCAAGTCTCCTTCTTCATGTTATTATTTCTTACACAATTTTCTTGTCAAGAAAGTTAATGACCCAAAAGTAGCAACTCTTTAGGTGAATTCAACCACACGTTTTTACATTTCTACATTTTTCTTTCCTCAACCTTTGCTTTCTAAACTCAAGATGTGGAAACAGGACTGTAACCTACTCCTGCCTTAAAAAATGCAAAGTGGATACTGCATGGATTCTTTATATGAAAATTCTAGTTGCAACAAGGCCACTACATTGACTAGCACTTATCAAGCAGTTAAACCTATAAAGAAAATAGAGTTCTAGTGTGTTTGAGCAAATCGCACCTCCCCCCTACACCCAACGTAAAATTGTATTCGTGAAGAGTACATCACAGTGTGCAAGATAGGTTTTGCGATGGTACAAATCCAATGTACGCAAGTCCAATTCTTGTTATAAATGTTCCACAAAGATTTGTAAGTTCGCTGGATATGTATGGAGAAACATGTACACTTTCACATGCGATAAGTCTTTTCACTCTCTGTTGAGGGTGGGGAGATGTGGCATCCAATTCTGAGTTCAATATCTCCCCTCCTTTTAGCTCACAAATCTATGTGGTGCATGCACAAGGAATCTTATTCTTATGTGCGTATGAGAAACAAAGAAGACTACACAAATACGCAGAACTCTCCGATCCATGTCGATTTTGGGGAAAATGCAAGTGTCTAGCTGACAATGTCTTCTAGGTCATAGCATTTACGGAAGCTTTGTAAACAAGGTGTGCATGAGAACGCACGCCTTCAGGTATGTGCATGAGTCTGACCAATGTACACCAATAAAGACAGGAGACAGTTCTAGGAGACCGCGATTCCAATCACTTCACTAGTACGTATTTCTGTTTGACTTGCAGATGAGATGTGTTCACTCTAACGAACACACACCACATACACTCTCCTCTTCTATGGTCAAGGACGTGGGAAATGACAGTTCAAGTTGGAAGTATTCCAACTAATGTAAGAGGCGAGTGCTTGTGTGGTGTATGTGTACTTTGATGTGCATGGTTCAAAAAATTGGACAAATTAATGAAGAATGAATTATTCAATTTAGATGGATCAAAGGACTTCAGTGTTTACACCTAGAGGATATAATCCAAATAAGAAAGAAGAAAAAGACTATGGTTATCTGAAGCGGGCATTTATTGCATTGTGGTTTCCAGTTGGACGACTTCAATTGGCTTGTTGATACAAGTAAATGTATTGAGCTCAGTGTTTTTCTGTTATAATTGATCCATCACAGGAAACTCCTTTTAGAGCGCAGTTAATCTTGCCCAAACACTGGATCCAAGAGAGTTGGTGGGTGACTCTCTAGTGCCCGGTTGGTCATCCTAGCGTTTCACCGATGGCCACGCAACAGCCAGCCTGACCCTTCAGTTAAGGAAACAACGTAAGGGGATAAAGGCTGAGGGAGGTCGGAATTTTACCCATTTTCTTTCGTAGTTGAAAACATATCAGGGGACGTATGTATGCAAGGAGATGAGGCTACAGACATAACCATTACTAGGTTTGTAACAAATGGATACCTTTATTTCTTGTTTATTACAAACACCAGTGGTTTTTACACTTCTATCACACATGAATCTACACATTGTGAAAATCAACTTTGTCCCACGTTACATCGACTACATGCTGAATGGGTGTTTGAAGGCGTTTGTGCCAGTAATCTACTTCAAGAACAGTTGTTGAGTTTAAGTGTGTGTCAATCCTCTCAATTGAGGCACAAAATCCTCTCAATTGAGGCATATAGAGGCATACACTCTATGCGTACACTTCCAACCCACGTGCCCATCCTCCTACCTACCTCCATCCATACTCGTACAATATTTTACACAATTTTAAGATCAAAACCACACCATTTCAATGCTCAACGTATACATTCTCTCCCCACATGAACTTTCCTCCCTTATTTTCCCAACCACTTCCAAGAAACTTCAAACACATCATTCAAACCAAGATTCACGTGTACAAATGCCTACACAACCCATACACAACCATACAACTCCACTTACACTCCCCATATGCATTTTTCATCCCTTTTGTCAAGCCAACCACCACAAACTACGTTTTTTTAGCCAACGTATGCAAGTATTCATCCCTCCACAAAACCCACACATCCGACCGTGGACCTCCAAATACACTCCCCGCATATACTTTCAGCCCCCATCATTCATCCCCCTCCTTTCCCTCGTCCAACTGCCACCAACAAACATAAAAAACATCTATTCATGCAGAGTACACAGGTATACATTTCCACACACAACCTATACATCCAGCCATATACAAGCAGTTACTGTCAAAAAACTGTGTGGTGGCAGTTCCAACGTGGCCTGACTGATCTTTTGTGTTCACAACATCTTTTGTATGCAGAATCTGAGTCTAAGCGTGAGCTTTCAAGTCGCCTCACGCTATGTTTGCAGGAGTTGGACAGAGTTGTAACACAGTCAATTCTACGAAGGGAATAACGCACTTTTGCATTGTTTTTTTAACATAGACATGATCTAAACATTTATACGGCTAATCATGAGCACTCCAACGCACCAAACCATGCACGATTTGGATCACCGTAGCTCCCTCTATGTCGGCCCAAGCACGACATCCCAATCCAGCTGCTCAGTCGCCGGCACGCACCATGTCGAGCGCCGAGGTGCCCTCACACATCAATGACCCATCAAAACATCTTTCCGGAGGCGCAGATGTCCCTACACGTAGTGGCGGTGCCCTGTGTGCTTTTGGGGTGCATCTTGATGAGTTAATCATTGAGGATTGATGTGGCTCGAACGTTGTCCACAGACCTGCAGTTGGAATTGTGACAGTGTTGGCACTAGTGGGTGTGGAGGCACCCTCAAGGATGCCTAGCTCTTGCTGATGCACGCTACCATTTTTTGGGGCAGCCAATGGACATCAATGGTGAAGAGTGTGGAGCACAACGATCACGAATAAGAGTGGGCAGAACACGTCGCATTCAGTAGAACTAAATCGAAACACGTCTTTTTTAGTTAACATTGTGAGATTACATCCGATCCTTACACCATGTGATCTCAGCTTTCCAACGCATCAAAGCATGCCCAAATCGAAGCAGTAGAGCCCCTTCTACGGCCGTTAAAGTAACCCTTGGTGGAGCCGAGCCCTCCACCATGCCTACGAGCCGGAGTCGGGAGGCGCTTCGACGGTGCCCTGTCAAAGCGCCCTTCCTGTCATTCCAACGTGGGGAGGGGCCCGCCCTGGTCCAGGAGACCATCCACATCCAATCCTTCATGGCCCATGTGCCTTTGGAGCCCATTGGAGACAAACTCGGATCACTCAAAGTGGATTTTCCCACCACCTATGGCGGGTACCAGATTCCACCCGCCCAACTCCCGATTCTTGGGCTAGGCTAACTTTCTGAATACTCACTCGAATCTAGCGATTCAAAGCTTGATCCTGCATGGAAAATCCAAGAAATCCAAATCTAAATTCAGATCAGAGTTTGACCACTCCTCAGTGGTCCAACCAGGGAATACGCTCAACGGCACTCATGGCAATTGGCACACCATGTCAACAGACAATCCTTGAGTAACAAACAATGATACTGCGTTTCGGACTCCGAGCCAGGATTCTGGCCAAGTTCCTCAGTAACAACCTGTACTACTCACATCCGGTAGATCATTCACCGGAGCAACTCGGCGGTCCTCTGGGGCAAAGATACCAGATGTATTTTTGTTACTCGTTCCAGTTGGTTTTTCCCCAGCAGTCCGACCTCGGCCGACTCCCACAGCTGCCGCACACACCCCAACTTTGGAAGCCCATATCTCCCTTGTGACTTGTCCAATTCTGGTGAAACAACTTCCACCGGATTCAACTATCAAGATGAGATCCGCGTACATACGGTCCCGACGTTGGTCTGCTTGACTCTATCGGTTCACGTCTACTGTTTTGGGCGAATCTGAGACTGAGCGTGAGCTTTCTGGTCGCCTCACGCTATATGAGTAGGAATTTAGAGACAGTCAGTTTGCGAAGGGAATAACATTGTTTTGCATTAGTTTTTTAACATCAACATAATAACAACATTTATAGGGCTAGTCATGAGCTCTCCAACGCACCAAACTGTGCGCAATTTGGTCAAGCGTAGCCCGAGTTATGCTTGTCGAAGCGCAGGTCTCACCCAACACAGAAGCCTGACGCCGCCACTCACCGTGGCGCCTTCGTTCACGTGCGAAGCGCCTTTCCCAAGGCATGTATCCCATTGCACATGGTGTGGGGGTCCCCTGCACTGTTTCCACGCACCCTACCCACTTTTGGGTCGTGTTTGGTGATGGGGTGTGACGAGGTTCGAAACCTGTCCGTGGACCTGCAGTCAGAGTTTTGACGAAGTCCCCGAGTAACAAAACGTACTACTGAGTTTCAGACGTCGAGCCAGGTTTTTGGCTAAGTCCCTCAGTAACAACCTGCACTACTGGATCCGGTGGATGATCCCCTTGATCAGGTTGATCATCCACCGGACGCCTCGGCAGGCCTATCAGAGCAATTTCTCCAGATGGTGTTTTTGTTACTCGGTCCGGTCGATTATCGACCGGATTTCGAGTCACAGCCGGCTCCCAGAGCCGTTGCGCATACCCCAACTTTGGAAGGCCATATCTCCCTCGATACTTGTCCGATTCCAACGAAACAACTTCCACCAGATTCAGCAACTCGTCCACTTTCAGGGGCAATCCTCCATTTTAGGATCCGAGCAAATGTCGAGTCTCCAGATCCGCCGGAGCGGCGTTTCCACTTTCTGGCGGCTCGTCGGCGCCTCCCGGCGCCGCACTTGGGCATGCGGAAGGGCAATTTTTTCAACATTCTCCCCCTTGCACCTGCCATGCCCGCTGCTCCTGCTTGCTCTCACTCATCTTCCACTGCACCCTCCAGCCCATCATAGCTGGTCATCCCAAGTCCGGCCACGCTCATCGCGTGCCAGTCCGCGGGTTGCGCCTTGGTCAAGCAATCCGCAAGCATGTTGTGCGTGCTGCAGTGCTGCAGCATCACCTGGCCCTTCTCGACCATGTCCTGTGCGTAGTGATAATGCACGTCGATGTGCTTCGTCCTCCTGTGCTGCGTCGGGTTGTTGGTCAGCAAGATGGAGCCGGTGTTGTCCTTTTGCACCACCGTAGGCTCCAGCTGCGGCACGCCCAGCTCCCCCAACAACCTGCGGAGCCACACCGCCTCCTTGACCGCCTCGGCCAGCGCGATGTACTCTGCTTCCACTGTGGAGGTGGCAACGCAATCCTGCTTCCTGCTGCACCACGAGACCGCTACACCAGTGAGGAACAACACGTATCCGGATGTGGACTTCTGCTTGTCCACATCCCCAGCGTAGTCTACATCCGTGTAGCAGACCAGACGCAAGGGGTCCGCCCGCCCCTTGCCGTCGAACCTCAGGCGCGCGTGCCGCNGCAACGCAATCCTGCTTCCTGCTGCACCACGAGACCGCTACACCAGTGAGGAACAACACGTATCCGGATGTGGACTTCTGCTTGTCCACATCCCCAGCGTAGTCTACATCCGTGTAGCAGACCAGACGCAAGGGGTCCGCCCGCCCCTTGCCGTCGAACCTCAGGCGCGCGTGCCGCGTCGCCTGCAGGTAGCGGAGGATGCGCTTGACCGCCTGCCAGTGAAATGGCCCTGGATCGGCCATGTACCAGCTCACTTGGCCCACCGCGTAGGCCAGGTCCGGTCGAGTCGCCACCATGGCGTACATGAGGCTGCCCACCGCTGATTGGTAGGGCACCCCTGTCATATCCTCCCGCTCTTCTTTTGTTTGCGGCGCCATTGCCGCACTCAGTTCACAGGACGTGGAGACAGGACTGCACACTGGTTTGCAGTCCTCCATGCCGTACCACTTCAGCACCTTGGCCACGTATCTGGCCTGCCCCAGCTCAACCGTGCGCGCCCTCCGATTCTGCGTAATGCTCAACCCGAGGTAGAACTCCAGCTCCCCCATGTCCGACATCTGGAACCTGCTGCTCAGCTGCTCTTTGAGCTGCTGTAGGCTGGGCAGGTCTGAGGAGCACAAGATCAGATTGTCCACGTAGAGTGCGATAATCTGATGGAGCTTCTTGTTGCGTCGCACATACACACGATGATCCGCCTCACAGCGCTTGAAGCCGAGTTGTGCCATGAAGCTGTCCATCTGTTGGTACCAGCATCGGGGCGATTCTTTTAGCCCGTACAAGGACTTCCGCAGCTTGCACACCTTGC
>SZWC01002930.1:53199-65408 GCA_023375785.1 Penium margaritaceum
CGTAATGCTCACCCCGAGGTAGAACTCCAGCTCCCCCATGTCCGACATCTGGAACCTGCTGCTCAGCTGCTCTTTGAGCTGTTGTAGGCTGGGCAGGTCTGAGGAGCACAAGATCAGATTGTCCACGTAGAGTGCGATAATCTGATGGAGCTTCTTGTTGCGTCGCACATACACACTATGATCCGCCTCACAGCGCTTGAAGCCGAGTTGTGCCATGAAGCTGTCCATCTGTTGGTACCAGCATCGGGGCGATTCTTTTAGCCCGTACAAGGACTTCCGCAGCTTGCACACCTTGCTCTCCGGCACCTCCACCCCCTCCGGCACCTCCCTGTATATTTCCTTGTCGATGATGCCATTGAGGAAGGCTGTCTGTACATCAATTTGGTGGAGCTCCATGTCCTTCGCGGCCGCCACCGCAAGGATCGCCCAGATGCTTGTAAACTTGGCGACGGGGGCGAACGTCTCATCGTAGTGTTCGCCCTTACGCTGTGCGTACCGCTTCGCCATGAGCCGCGCCTTGTACTTGTCAACCACTCCTTACTTCGTGAACTTGGTCTTGAAGACCCACTTGGAGCCGATGACCTTGGCGTCNGGACTTCCGCAGCTTGCACACCTTGCTCTCCGGCACCTCCACCCCCTCCGGCACCTCCGTGTATATTTCCTTGTCGATGATGCCATTGAGGAAGGCTGTCTGTACATCCATTTGGTGGAGCTCCATGTCCTTCGCGGCCGCCACCGCAAGGATCGCCCAGATGCTTGTAAACTTGGCGACGGGGGCGAACGTCTCATCGTAGTGTTCGCCCTTACGCTGTGCGTACCGCTTCGCCATGAGCCGCGCCTTGTACTTGTCAACCACTCCTTACTTCGTGAACTTGGTCTTGAAGACCCACTTGGAGCCGATGACCTTGGCGTCTTTCGGCCTGTCAACCAGCTGCCATGTGTCGATTTTAGCAATGGACTCCAACTCTGACTTGATGGTGGCGTTCCACTGCTCCCCCTTCGGCCGCGCAAGCACCTCTTGCACGGTCGTCGGTTCCGTTGATGCAGCCAGCATGCACCGCGTCATGCCGATCAATCGACCGGTGCCTGCGTCAAAACGCGTCCCCGCTCGCCGCTGCCTCCCGTTGCGGCGCGGCAATCTTGGCGGCGTCTCCTCGCTCTGCTGCGATCCTTCCGACTCAGCCCGCTCCGGTGAATCATTGACCGGACGGCTTCCCGAGGATTCTTCCCGCTCCGGTGAGCCATCAACCGGACGAACGGCACGTCCGGAGGATTTTTCTCCGACGCCCGACGTGAACTCCGCCGGGACTGCGCGCTTCGGCACCAGCGGTGCCTCCTTCGACGGATCATTCAGCCGGATCTCCAGCCTAGCTGCATCGTCGTTGGAATCCTCCGCGTCGACTGCTGCACCTGCTGCACCGCCGTGCTCAGAGGCCGCATCATCGACCTCCGCGTCCGCCGGCTCCTCCTCGTAGTTAAGAAGCTGGAACCACTCCCCCTGTTTTGGAGTGTTCCCGATGCTCATATCGTTGCTGCTGGTGCTGAAGCTTTGCTGCTCGTCGAACTCGACGTCACGACTGCGGATGATCTCTTGCGTGCACGGGTCCAAGAGCCGGTATGCCTTTTGCGCACTCTCGTAGCCAAGGAACAAGCACGGCTTTGCCCGCGGTTCCAGCTTGCTGTCGCGTTGTTGCACCGCGTGCACCATCGCGTGCACCTAGCACCCAAACACCTGCAGGTGCGCCACGTTTGGCTTGCGCCCGCTCCAAACCTCCTGCGGCATCTTCCAGCTGCCCTTACCCTTCAGCACCGCTGTTGGGATGAGGTTGATGGTGTAGCTCGCTGTACGCACAGCCTCCGCCCAGAACTCTCTCGGCAACCCCGCATCCACAAGCATGGTCCACACCATATTGAGCACGGTCTCGTTCGCCCGCTTCGCCACTCCGTNTCGACCTCCGCGTCCGCCGGCTCCTCCTCGTAGTTAAGAAGCTGGAACCACTCCCCCTGTTTTGGAGTGTTCCCGATGCTCATATCGTTGCTGCTGGTGCTGAAGCTTTGCTGCTCGTCGAACTCGACGTCACGACTGCGGATGATCTCTTGCGTGCGCGGGTCCAAGAGCCGGTATGCCTTTTGCGCACTCTCGTAGCCAAGGAACAAGCACGGCTTTGCCCGCGGTTCCAGCTTGCTGTCGCGTTGTTGCACCGCGTGCACCATCGCGTGCACCTTGCACCCGAACACCTGCAGGTGCACCACGTTTGGCTTGCGCCCGCTCCAAACCTCCTGCGGCATCTTCCAGCTGCCCTTACCCTTCAGCACCGCTGTTGGGATGAGGTTGATGGTGTAGCTCGCTGTACGCACAGCCTCCGCCCAGAACTCTCTCGGCAACCCCGCATCCACAAGCATGGTCCACACCATATTGAGCACGGTCTCGTTCGCCCGCTTCGCCACTCCGTTGGACTATGGCGAGTACGGCGTATTGGGTTCCCACTTGATGCCCTGCTGCTTCATCCACCCGCTACAGCCCACGTACTCTCCGCCATTGTCGCTGCGTAGCGCTCTGACCTTCCGGTCAGTCTGCCTCTCCACCGCTGCGACGTACTCCTTTTGCCGGTCTAGGACCTCGCCCTTTCGCTTCATGAAGTACACGTAGAGTTTTGTGCTGCAGTCGTCAATGAAGGCGACGAAGTATCTCAAGCCGCTGTTTGACGGCGTTTTGAACGGTCCACACACGTTGCTGTGCACGACCTCCAGTAGGTCCTTTGCGCGAGCCTCGTTCTCGTTGAACGGCTTGCGCCGCGCCTTGCCCAAAATGCAAGGCTCACACTTTTTGTGCGCTGCTGCATCTGTTGCCGCGTCTGCACCGTCGATGACGAGGCTGCGCACCATGTCGCGCTTCGCCATCTCCTTAACGGTTGCGGGCGCCGAATGCCCCAACCGTTGGTGCCAGAGCTCCAAATCAGCGCTTCCTCCCTTGGCCATGTTGACGACACGCTCTTGCGAGTCCGCTGCATCCGATGCCGCGGGGACCACCTTGGTCTCCACAATGTAGAGACCGCCCTCGCATTTCGCCTCCAGCACAACCTCGCCATCGCCGTCAATGCGCACCACTGTGCCTTTCCTACGGAAGAGCACCTCATACCCCTTGTCTGTCAAGCGGCTGACACTCAGGATGTCAGCCAGGCCGGGGACGTGTTGCACATCACGGATTGTGCACAGCTCCTTCTTACCGCCCACCACGACTTCCACCTCCACGTCGCCTTGGCCGGCCGCCGGCTCGACTTTGTCGTTCCCGACCACCATTGACTTGGAGGACTTCTCGTAGGTGACAAACCCCACCTTCTCGACTTGGGTNTGCTGCATGGCGGAGATGACATCATCTCCCTCCTCGATTCTCACCGTGAAGAGCCGCTTCATTGTGAAGATTTTGTTTGCAAGCGACTTGGATTGGTGGATGGCACAGAGCTTTTGCCAAGCTTCGGCTGCCAGCTTGCAGCCTTGGAAGTACCCCCACTGCGACTCGGCCGTCCCGGACACCAGGAGCATGAGCGCCTCCGTGTTCTTCTTTTCGAAGGCCTGCTTCTCTGCGTCCGTAACAATCGCCTCTATGAGCACCTCCTTTCCCAACATGACGTCCAGCAGCCCCTTGTGCGAGAGGTGCAGCTCGAACTGTCACCTCCATAGCCCAAAGCCCGGGCCGCCCGCATACTTCAGAATGGACTGCGTCTCCTTCTGCGCCATGTGCGCAGCTGCTACTCTGACGAGTTCTCAGAACTTCACGACGACGTCCAAGATGACGATCCCGTGTGCTGCGGAAGTCGTGAACGTTGGAGGCGTTCAGACCCGTGAGCCCATAACCCCTTTGTCATGTTGAGATCCACGTGGATGCGGTCCCAACGTTGGTCTGATAGACTCTAATGGTTCACGTCCACTGTTTTGGGCAAATCTGAGACTGAGCGTGAGCTTTCTGGTCGCCTCACGCTATATGAGTAGGAATTTAGAGACAGTCAGTTTGCAAAGGGAATAACGTTGTTTTGCATTAGTTTTTTAACATGAACATGATGACAACGTTTATAGGGCTAGTCATGAGCTCTCCAACGCACCAAACTGTGTGTGATTCGGTCAAGCGTAGCCCAAGTTATGCTNGATGCGGTCCCAACGTTGGTCTGATAGACTCTAATGGTTCACGTCCACTGTTTTGGGCAAATCTGAGACTGAGCGTGAGCTTTCTGGTCGCCTCACGCTATATGAGTAGGAATTTAGAGACAGTCAGTTTGCGAAGGGAATAACGTTGTTTTGCATTAGTTTTTTAACATGAACATGATGAAAACGTTTATAGGGCTAGTCATGAGCTCTCCAACGCACCAAACTGTGTGTGATTCGGTCAAGCGTAGCCCAAGTTATGCTTGTCGAAGCGCAGGTCTCACCCACCACAGAAGCCTCACGCTGCCACTCGCCGTGGCGCACACGTCATGGCGCCTTCGTTCACGTGCGAAGCGCCTTTCCCAAGGCACATATCCCATTGCACATGGTGTGGGGGTCCCCTACACTGTTTCCATGCACCCTACCCACTTTGGGGTCGTGTTTGGTGATGGGGTGTGACGAGGTTCGAAACCTGTCCGTGGACCTACAGTCAGAATTTTGACGAAGTCCCCGAGTAACAAAACGTACTACTGAGTTTCGGTACCAGGTTTTTGGCTAAGTCCCTCAGTAACAACCTGCACCACTGGATCCGGTGGATGATCCTTCTGATCAGGGGGATCATCCACCGGACACCTCGGCAGGCCTATCGGAGCAATTTCTCCAGATAGTGTTTTTGTTACTCGGTTGGGTCGATTATCGACCAGATTTCGAGTCGCAGCCGGCTCCCAGAGCCGCTGCGCATACCCCAACTTTGGAAGGCCATATCTCCCTTGATACTTGTCCGATTCCGGTAAAACAACTTCCACCAGATTCCACGACTCGTCAACTTTCAGGGGCAATCCTCCATTTAAGGATCCGAGCAATCTTTGAGTCGCCAGATCTGCCGGAGCGGCGTTTCCACTTTCTGGTGGCTCGTCGGTGCCTCCCGGCGCCGCACTTGGGCATGCGGAGGGGCAATGTTTTCAACATCAACAACTCATAAAATTTCAGGGGCTATCCTCCATTTTAGGATCTGAGCATTCCTCAAGCCGCTAGATCCAACTAGAAGGATTTTCATCTCTCTGGCAGCTGACCGGCGTCTCCCAGCGCCACACTTGGGCATGCAAAGGGGAAAATCTTCAACATTCTCCCCCTTGCACCTGCCATGCCTGCTGCTCCTGCTTTCTCTCACTCACCTTCTGCTGCATCCTCTAGCCCATCATAGTTGGTCATCAAGAGGCCGGCCACGCTCATCGTGTGCTGGTCCGCGGGTTGCGCTTTGGTCAATCCGCAAGCATGTTTTGCGTGCTGCAGTGCTGCGGCACCACCTACCCTTTTCCAACCATTTCTTGTGCGTAGTGATGATTCACTTCGATGTGCTTTGTCCTCCTATGGTACGTCAGGTTGTTGGCTAGCGAGATGGAGCCGATGATTTCCTATTGCACCACCGTAGGCTCCTTCTACGGCACGCCCAGCTCCCCCAGCAACAGATGGAGCCATACTGGCTCCTTGACCACCTCAGCCAGCGCAATGTGCTCTCCTTCCACTGTGGAGGCAACGACACAGTCCTGCTTCCTGTTGCACCACAAGACTGCTGAACTAGCAAGGAAGAACACCTAGTTGGATGTAGACTTCTTCTTGTCCGAATTGTCAGCGTAGTGTCTGCATCCCTATACCAGACCAGATGCAAGGGGTCCGTCCGCCCCTTGCCATCGAACCTCAAGTGCACATGCCGCGTTGCCTGAAGGTAGCGGAGGATGCACTAGACCGCCTGCCAGTGTAGTGGCCCTGGATCAGCCACGTACCTGCTCACTTGGCCCATTGCGTAGGCCAGGGCTGGTCGAGTTGCCACCATGGCATCCATGAAGCTGCCCACCGCCGACTGGTAGGACACCCCTGCCATATACTCCCGCCCTTCTTTTGTCTACTATGCCATTGCCGCACTCAGCTCACAAGTCATGGAGAGCAGGCTGCCAACTGGTTTGCAATCCTCCATGCCATACCGCTTCAGCATCTCGGCCACATTTTTTGCCTGCCCCAACTCGAGTGTGCGCGGTCTCCAGTTCCGTGTGATGCTCACTCGGAGGTAGTATGCCAGCTCCCCCATGTTCGACATCTGGAATCAGCTGCTCAGCTACTCTTTGAGCCATTGTAGACTCGGCAGATCCGTCAAGCACAAAATCAGATCGTCCATGTAGAGTGAAACAGTCTGATGGAGCTGTTTGTTGCGCCGCACGTACATGCTGTGATCCGCCCCACAGCGCTTGAACCCGAGTTGTGCCATGAAGTTGTCCATCTGTTGGTACCAGCATCTGGGTGATTGTTTTAGCCCGTACAAGGACTTCCGTAGCTTGCACACTTTTCCCTCCGGTGCCTCCACCCCCTCAGGCACCTCCATGTAGATCTCTTTGTCCATGATGCCATTGAGGAAGGTCATCTTTACGTCCATTTGGTGGAGCTCCATGTCCTTTGTGGCCGCCACCGCAAGGATCACCCTGATGCTTGTGAACTTGGCAACGGGAGAAAACTTCTCATCATAGTACTCGCCCTTACGTTGTGTGTATCCCTTTGCCACCAGCCGCGCCTTGTATTTGTCAACCACACCTTCTTTTGTGAATTTGGTCTTAAAGATCGACTTTGAGGCGATGATCTTCTCATCTTTCGGCCTGTCAACCAGCTCCGACGTATCATTTTCCGTGATAGACGCCGGCTTTGATTTGATGGTTGCATCCCATTGATCCCATTTGGGCCGTACAAGCGCCTCTTGCATGGTAGTTGGCTCCATTGAGGCAGCCAGCATTCACCGCGTCATGCCAATCCATCAACCGATGCTTTTGTCGAAGCGCTTTCCCACTTTTTATTGCATCCGGCTGTGGTGTGGAAGTTTGGTGGCACATCTTTGCTTTACAATGATCCCTCTAACTCTGCAAGATCTAGTGAATCATCAACCGGACGGCTCCCCGAGGATCTCTCCCGCTCCGGCAAAACATCACGAGGATGGGCGGCGCGTCCACTTGATTCCCCACTGACGCCCAATGCGCACTCTACCGGAAGTGCGCACCTTGGCACCCTTGGTGCCTCATCTGCCAGATCCTTCCGGTTGATCTCCTGATCAGCTTGATCATCATTGGGGTCCTCCGCATTGGCTGTCACTGCAGGTGCATCGTCGTGATTCAATACCGCATCCCCAAATTCAATGTCCGCCGCCTCCTTCTCGTAGTCAAGGAGCCGAAACCACTCCTATGTCTTTGGAGAGACCACCACGCCCACGTCGTTGCTGCTGATGTAGCTCTGCTGCTTGTCAAACTCGATGTCTCAGCTATGGATTACATCCTCCTTGCGTATGTCATAGAGCCTGAACGCTTCATGCGCGCTCTCATAACCAAGGAGGAGGTATGGCTTTGCTTGCCGCTCGAGCTTGCTGTCGCACCACTGTGCAGTTTCCACCATCGCATGCGCCTTACACCCAAATACTTTCTCGTGCGCCACATTTGACTTGCGCCTACTCCAAACCTCCTGCAGCATCTTCTAGCCGCTTTTCCCCTTCAGCACCGCTATTGGGGTGAGGTTGATGTTGCATCTCGCTGTACGCACAGCTTCCGCCCAAAAGCTTTGTGACAATTCTGCATCCACCAACATGGTACGTACCATGTTTAACAGTGTCTGGTTCGTCCGCTCAGCCACGCCATTTGACAGAGTTGAATACAGCGTAGTTTGTTCTCATTTTATGCCTTACTGCTTCATCTATCCCCTACAACCCACGTACTCTCCGCCATTGTCGCTGCGTACCACACTGACCTTCCGGTCAGTCTGCCTCTGCACCGCAGTGACATACTCCTTCAGCCGGTCCAAGACCTTGTGTTTCTGCTTCATGAAGTACACGTAGAGTGTTCTATTGTAGTCATCAATGAAGGTGACCGAGTAGTGTGTGCCGCTCTTTGACGCCGTCTTGAATGGTCCGCACACGTCGCTATGCATGACCTCTAGCAGGTCCGAGGTCAATTCACGTTCTCGTTGAATGGTTTGCGCCGCGCCTTGCCCAAAATGCAACGCTCACACTTTTTGTGTGTGGCTGCATCTGTTGCCTCTTCCTCACACTTGATGATGAGGCTGCGTACCAGCTTGCACTTTACCATCTCCTTCATGACTACGAGTGAAGAATGCCCCAGTTGTCGGTTCCAGAGCTCTAGATTAGCTCCCCCTCCTTTGGCCAGGTTTGCGGTGCGTTCTTGCAAGTTTGCTGAATATGTAGAGGCCTTACGCTTAGCCTCCAGCATGGGCTCGCCGCCACCATCCTTCCGCATGACTGCTCTCTTTCTCCTGAAGAGCACCTCGTACCCCTAATCCGTCAAGCGGCTAACACTTAGAATGGTAGCTAGGCCGGGTATGTGCAGTACATCCTTGATGACGCGTTGCACCAACTCTCCACCAAACACCACCTCCATGTCCACGTCTCCCTGGCGAGCCGCTGGCTCAACCTTGTCGTTCGCGACCACCATGGACTTGCTGGACTTGGTGTAGTTGATGAACCCGACTTCTCGACCTGGGTGTGCTCCTATGCTTGGGATTCAAGGCATCGCCGGTTAGCCTTCTTGTGGTAATGGTTTTGAGAACCGTTGAAGAGCGCCTTCTTGCCTTTGGCGTCCTCGCCGCTGGCTTTTGCCTCCTCGGTGCACTCACGGGCCCGGTGGCCCTCTTTGCCATGGTTATGGCAGGCACCCTTCTTGCCGCCACCATGTCCGCCACCTCCCTTGTCCCCATTTCTGCCACCACGCATTTTGGTGATGAGGGCCATTGAGGAGGACAAGGACTCCTCGCAATCCGTTGTTGCACCTCGTTGCAGATGTACTTTACGACTGCGCCATAGATGAGCTTGCCCTCTGTCCATACTCCCAAGATAGTGATGAGAGGACTCCAACTCTCAAGAGGGGCCATGAGGAGGGCCATGGCCTATGTTTGTGTGTCAATCTTCCACCCCACGTCGTCGCACTATGAGGCGAGCAACTCGATCTGCTGCATGGCAGAGATGACACCATCTCCCTCCTCAATTCTCACCGTTATGAGTCGCTTCATCGCAAAGATTTTGTTAACCAGCGACTTGGATTGATGGATGACGTAGATTCTTTGCCAAGCCTCGACTGCCGACGTGCAGCCCTAGAATTAGCCCCATTGCAACTCAGTCGTACCAGACACCAGCACCATGAGAGGCTCCGTGTTCTTCTTTGTGTAGACCTCCTTCTACGCTTCCGTCGCTGTTGCTTTGTCGAGGACTTCTCTTCTCTTCATGACCTATAGAAGCCCCTTATGCACGAGGTGGATTTCGCAGTGCTACCTCCATAGCCCGAATCCAGGATCGCCCGCATACTTCTTGATGGGATGCGTCTCCTTTTGCACCATTGCAGTCTTCCACTCCATGTCATGAGAGTTTGACAATGACGTAGCCCGCAACGGCAATCCCGTCCCCTACGAAAGCCGTGACCAGTGTGAAGACCGGTCAGAGCCNTGACCTATAGAAGCCCCTTATGCACGAGGTGGATTTCGCAGTGCTACCTCCATAGCCCGAATCCAGGATCGCCCGCATACTTCTTGATGGGATGCATCTCCTTTTGCACCATTGCAGTCTTCCACTCCATGTCATGAGAGTTTGACAATGACGTAGCCCGCAACGGCAATCCCGTCCCCTACGAAAGCCGTGACCAGTGTGAAGACCGGTCAGAGCCGTGGGCCCATAACCTTTTGTCAGAATAATGTGCATTGGCAGTTCCAACATGGAATGAATGGTCTTCTGTGTTCACGGCTTCTTTTGTGTGCGGATTATGAGTCCAAGCATCAGCTTTCTTGTTGCCTGATGCTATGTTTTTAGGAGTTAGACAGAGTTGTGAGAAAGTCACTTTTGCGAAGGGAATAGCACAATGTTACATGCGTTTTTTAACATAGACTTGATCTGAATATTTGTAAGGCTTGTTATCAGCTCTCCAACACACCAAACTGTGCATGATTCGGAGCACCATAGCTCTCGCTACGTNAACATGGAATGAATGGTCTTCTGTGTTCACGGCTTCTTTTGTGTGCGGATTATGAGTCCAAGCATCAGCTTTCTTGTTGCCTGATGCTATGTTTGGAGGAGTTAGACAGAGTTGTGAGAAAGTCACTTTTGCGAAGGGAATAGCACAATGTTACATGCGTTTTTTAACATAGACTTGATCTGAATATTTGTAAGGCTTGTTATCAGCTCTCCAACACACCAAACTGTGCATGATTCGGAGCACCATAGCTCTCGCTACGTCAGCTGAAGCGCGGCATCCCAATCCAGCCACTCAGTCGGTGGGGAGCACCATGTCGCCCACCGAGGTGCCCTCACACATCAATGACCTATCAAAACTCCTTTCCAGAGGCGTAGATGTCCCTACACGTGGTTTTGATGCCCCATGTGCTTTTGGGGTGCATTTCAATGAGTTAATCATTGAGTTTGGTGATGGCGATTGATGTGGTTCAAAAGTTTACCACGGACCTGCAGTCGGAACTTTGACTGTCCCCGAGTAACTAACTGTACTATTGAGTTTTGGACTCCGAGCCAGGATCATTCGCCAAAGAAAATCGGTTGTCCTCTGAGGAAAAAACACCAGATGTATCTTTGTTACTCGCTCCGGTGGGTTTTTCACCGGTGGTCAAACCGCGGCCGGCTCCAAGGGCCGCCGCGCACACACCCCAACTTTGGAAGCCCAGATCTCCCTGGTTGCTTGTCCGATTCCGGTGAAACAACTTCCAACGGATTCAAAAACTTGTCAAACTTCAGGGGATATCCTCGAGCCATTGTATTTTCCTCTCTCTGTTGGCTTGGAAGCGTCTCCCGATGCCGCACTTGGGCATGTAGAGGGGAAAATCTTCAATACTTACACTCTCCACCTATGTTTTACACCTCTTTCCCCTCCACCAAATCACTATTTTCCACATCACTCTAAGCAACGTAAACAAGTGAACTCACACACCTGGTCATTTACCTATTCTTACACTTTTGACGTATACTTTCCAACCCAACCACCATCCCTCCCACCTCTTCCATCCAACCACCACTTACTAACCTCAGACACATCACTCAAACCAATATACACAAGTACAAATCTCTACAAACAACCCATCCACACATCCAGAAATCCCCGCTTACACTCCCCATATGCACTTTCCACCACCATATCCCTCCTCCCTCCTACCCCCCTCTTGCCCAACCACCATGAAAAACCTCAACCACATTACTCAAAATAGTATACACAGGTTCAAATAGCTACAAATAACTTATACATAACCATGTACTTCCACTCACACTCCCCACATACACTTTCTATCCCCACAGTCCCCCCCCCCTCCCCTCTTCACCCAACCACCCCTAATCAACCTCAAATACAGTACTCAAATCAATCTGCACAAGTTCATATCTCTACACAAAATCCATGCACCCGACATACACAAGTGTAAATGTACACAGAAGTTTTGCACACCAAACAATACACCTCCACTTATACTACCCACATATACTTTCAACTCCACCTCCCCTCCCCCCTCTACAAAACCGCCAGTAATAAAATCCTTCCAAACTTTGTATTTGGGAGTACCTTACATGGACGCTTCCTAGAGTAGGAGACAGTATCATACACAGTTCACCTGGAATATGAAAGTCCTTCAAATAGCTCGACCTCATAAAAGTACGGATTGGTGGAACCCAGAAGAATTCCCTGGCACAACGGACAAATGTTTTGGCAAGATGTTGGATATGTTCGAGTTAAGTTAACTTCATTCCACAAGTCATTAGTGAAAGGGCACGTTGCACCACAAAAGACGAGACAAGCACTCTTGGATTATTGTTTGTGATCATGATCGAGTGTCGATGCCCAAAAGTATTACGTGAGGTACTACCCATGCTTCTAGAAAAAAGATCGTAACAAAATCTGGTTGGAATCATCCAAAAATCTCCATTACACATACTTCGTGAAAGGGCATTTGTACAGCAGACATAGCTAGTCTTCCGGACACGACCCATGATCATGGGTCGTGTCCGGAAGACTAGCTATGTCTGCTGTACAAATGCCCTTTCA